>JAPMNP010727688.1:0-23521 GCA_029874935.1 Atherina boyeri
GTGTGTGTGTGTGTGTGTGTGTGTGTGTGTGTGTGTGTGTGTGTGTGTGTGTGTGTGTGTGTGTGTGTGACAGCTGTGTCAGCATTCAAATGCTAAACTGGACTCCATCTGTTTGTTGTTTTCAGTTTCATCCACTGCATTTTTGTGCAAAGACTTGCTATGTGATAGTATTCCGTTTTTAAAGCTAAAAAAAACACACTCTACTTTCCTTGCCCTTGCTGTTATCTTTGATTTTGTTTTGATGTGAAACAACCAATAAACAAATAATTGGAAAAGAGGCCTAAGCTCTTTGTCTAACCTCAAGCAAAAAGTGCTTAATGATCACAATGAGATGAGTGTATTTTTAAGATGCATACATTTTTTTAGATTTGTTTTGAAGCTGAAGAGACTTATAAGTAGTGCATTATGTTTCCACTCTCAGTTTAATGCTGATGAATATGCATAAATGTCATACGAGACTACGCAGGTACTAATGGAAGTGTATGTGTAAAGGAATCAGTGTTTACCTGCTGAGTAACAGTTTGGATGAGTCACCATGCAGGTAGGCTTAGTGTTGGATGACCTATATACAGTAAACATGCAGACAGCTGGACTGAACTAAAGTCCTCATTGGCAAACTCCAGAGTTGAAACAGGTCCCAAAAAACACACAGCTGTTAGATGTTTGAGGAAATAACACCACAATACTGTCCTCGGATATTAAAAAATGATTCCATGTAATCTGTGTTGTCTGCTTGTGAACAAATAAATAGATATTTCTCACTCCGTTGCTTTTCATCCCTTTCATCCAGCTGAACTGCCTGTAAATCACTGCTGAACTGTTGATTATTATGTTGCAGGACAGCATCTCTAATTTCGTATCTGTAAGGATTTATATATATCTTTTTTTTCTCCAGATCTCATTGTTAAAGTCATCCAACAAAACATGGGAGGAATTAAATTAGAAGAATGGAGAAAGGTATGTTTGATTTAAGTGAGACAGAGCTATATTAATCTGTGAATAGATTTCTTAATTTAAACTAGAGCATATAGCTAAACTTACATGAAAGAGTCTGTTCATGCCTTGATAATTCAGCATTATTGTGTGCTAGAAATGACATTTCAGGACTCCTAAGGCCTTACAAAGTTTCGTAGTTAGATCCTCATTTCAGTTTGATTCATCAGCAGGAATTCAACCATGTTTTTTGGTGATCTTTTGCCTTTACAATTCATTTCACTGTTGCACCCACCCTATGTTTTTTAACTTTGTTTTTCTCTCATGATGGCTTTTTGTTCACTCATGATTTGGTGCTACAGCCAGAAAACGTCGTCCTGTTTCTACAGGTAAACCCCTTGTAACTGAAATTTCTTTGATACCTAATAAAAAACAGAAGAAATGACTATGTTAAGGTCAAAGAGTGGATTCATGAGTGCATAAACATTTTTCTTATGCAGTGGATCCACTACGAGGCAGGATTCCTAATATGCGGGACCATCGGTATTGCGTTTGTGGTCCTCACGCCCATCATTGCCACGTGTTTTTGCATGTGTCGGTGCTGCGACAACTGTGGAGGAGAGATGCATCAGAGACAGAGGAAAAACGCAGACTGTCACAGAGGTTTCTTCACCGCCTCCCTCATCGCTACCACCATCTTCATCATGTGAGTTGTCATCCCCTTCATTTTTTTCTTTTTTTTTTTAATTATATCTTTATTTGGAATGGCCAAGGAAGATCCATCAGCATAACAATATTTGAACAGAGCGAAAACAAGTGTCCTTCCAGGTTTTTTTTATGTAAGTCCAGGAGAAACATACGATTTTTAAGCCCCTTCTTTTTGGTGCTGTTAATCAGTTTATCCCCTTTATGAAGATGATTTTTAATTGTGATACAGTAAGCTTTTTGCTTTGCCTCCTATATTATATATTCTGATGAACTGTTGGAGAAAACAGGACTCTGCTGCTGCAAGTGTTGTAATAAGGTTTTTGCAATAATGTTTATGCAAAAAAAGAAACCTGTCAGCATAAATCTAAACATGCTTATAGCTTAAGATACACAACAACTATCACTGAGCATAGTCTATTTACATTATTTAGATTTTGATCGACTCAATGTGCTAATCTGACTATAATGGCTCTCACCTAAACCATAGGGGTTGAATTGTAGACCATGGACCACAACTTTTCAGATCAGAGTCCAAACTGATTCCACTGTCTTGTGTGATGAATTATTATCTGTAAAATTATTTACGGTTAAACTACAGTATCAAGCTGCTTTTTATATGTATGGAAAGTTGAATAAATTTCATATTATAACTTTTGAAGCCCCAAGATAGCTTTTTTACATGTTACTTCTACCTGTGTGCTGTACATGCTTACAAAGACCTTGTTACAACCAGATTTGTCAGACTGTTACATGACATACAAACTGAACTTGTGTTTAGAAAAATAAGGATATTGGATTAGTAATACTAGTTGATAATCTTGGGGAACCATTACAGCATGTGAGTATGGTGATCTAAAGAAGCAATAGTAGTAATGTCAATTAGGACTATAAAAACTGTGCTCCACCTTCTTGCTCTAGCCTTTGTTTATTCATGATGTTTAAAATATATAGCTTGAAATGATTAATTAATTTCACCTTCTTGAAAACAAAAACATGCATGAAATGGAGCCGCCATGTGGACGATGTAGCGCCACAGAAATAAGATCCAAATTGTGTCGGGACAGTTAGTTGTTACTGATATCACTTGGCTGAGTTGGAGAGGCCCTCCCCTTTGTCTGAATGAGTCTTTTCACATCACAAACATGCATGCTCATGCACACACAAATGAACACATAAAGCCACTGTGTGGTGAGATGCAGATATATTGTCCTGTCAGGTTTTGTCATGAATCTCACTGGAGATTTCTGTTTCTTTGTTTCATTGCCCGTTCTGTTTGAAAATAAGTCTTTTATGATGTTGATTCTTTGTTTGAAAAAAAGAGTTCAGGAATTTGAAAGATAGATTTGATACAGTTTGTTTCATGCCAAAGCTTTTCAAATATTTCGGCCATCATAATATCCTTGAGCCAAGTTCAAACCTTTTCACTGAATGATGTTCCTTTAATATACAGAGTTTGCTTATCTAGTAAATGTACAAAGCATCATTCTGATTTTTGACACGTGTGTCTGTTGTGAGTAACATTTGAAACTCCACAGCAGAAGTTCATCTTACATAACCATGCTGCCCTTTGCTGGCTAACTCTGGTCACTGCATGTCTTTTCTCTGATTCTGACCGTATGTGTTTCAGTCTGGGAGTTTTTATCGCCTATGCTGCCAATCATAATGTGACCTCTCAGATCAAAAGCACTCGACGACTCATTAATACCAACATGAGAGATCTGAAAACTTTTGCTAACAACACTCCTGCGGTATGTCTTCTCACACGCAAGCACACAAAGTTCCATGCTAAACATGCATATGTGGAGTGCCTCTAATATTGCTGTTTTTTTTTTTTTTCTGCTGCAGCAAATTGACTACCTGACGGCCCAGTATACCACAGCAAAGAACAAAGTCCTGTCAGACCTCGACAGTAAGCCAAACACAGCCTGTCTACCTTCTGTTTTTATCTACTATGTTTGCATTTGTATAACTACTCTTTAAATAAAACTGTCTATTTATTCTGTGCTTTCTCACAGATATTGGACCTTTGCTGGGTGGTAGAATACATAGTCATCTAGAAAAAGAGGTTGTTCCCACACTGGACACAGCTCTGCGTATGGCAGGAGGTAACACACTGACTGTATTAGTTTTTAATGAGAAATCCATTTGAGATTACATAGCTGAGATGAAGATCCATCAAAGTCACTTTTTTCTGTCAACACACCTAGAATTCAACACTTTTTACAGATATTTTAGCTGCCAAGTTCATCATGTGCTTCACACAAACACACACACATAAGGCCGCTCCACATGTCAAAACTAAATAATATGCACATGATTTTAGATCCTACAATTAACTCCTTGATTTTGTTGCACAAAAATTGATTTGAATGAGTTGCAGCTCGTCTAATAATCATTCTTTACTTGCAGCTTGTTTTTATTGTAACAGAATTTTGATATATTTTGAAGGCAAATTCTTCCAAGGTTTTAACTTTTTTGTTTTACGATTTCCTTACATTTTCTATTTATCTATAGCAAAAGTTGAGAGTGCCATCAAAGGTAACCAGAGTTTATGTGCAGTCAGTTGTTCGGTGTTTTGTGATTTTGTGTTTGTGAGTTAGAGACAGAATCAACCTTTTGTTGTGGTTTCTCTTTGTGGGTTACAAATCCGTGTCAGTTTTTAACTATGAAATGCTCAGTATTTAGTAATATGAAACAACATACTGTTATATCAAAATATAACTTTTGTTTGAGTTTCATGTTTCCTCTGTTGTCATTAGCCATGCGGGAGACCAAAGAAGCTCTGGAGAATGTCAGCTCCTCGTTAGAGATTCTTCAGGAGGGAATGGGGAAACTTCAGGCCAGTCTGTCAGGAGAGCGTGCCTCCCTGTCCAACACTCTGTCCGACCCTGCCTGCACCAATGGAGCCGTGTCACAAACCTGCAACGCCATCCGTTCCACGCTGCCTCAGCTTGGAATCAATGCTGACTTTTCCAAGGTAAAGAGAAACTATTTAATCAGAGTCAAGCAGTTTTAAAAATGGGAATCATATCATTAAAATGAATGTAAGCAAGAATTTGAATTTTGACCAGTATCTCCAATGAACTCATCTCCCTCTTTTTCTCTCACCCGTGTGCCAGCTCCGTGACGTTAATCATGCCTTGGAGAATGTCAATACTGTTCTGAAAATAGATCTCAGCAACATCGTTCAAAAGGTTGGTGTTTGTCTCTTGCTGTATATTGTATAGATTTATGTTTCAAGCACCATGTATATCCTGCTCTTTTCTCCCTTTAATTTTCCCTGCAGGGTTATGCATCCTTCAATGACACACCGAGACTGGTTAAAGATCAAACCAGAAACATTGTCTCAGGTACTAAAATTAATGTGTGCATGTGTGTGGTCTGATCATGTCTGTTTTGTACTTGAGATCAGAATGAGTCCTGATTGTAGAGCCTTCATATTCTTTCTTCTCTCACATGCTTCACTGTATATGATGAAACACAGCTCTGCCTCGTAAGTCCTCTTCTTATCCTCCTGTTGAATCCTTCATGTCTACTTCTTGATTATGTTATTTCTTGTGCGCTAGTTAAAATATGAAAAAAAACTTTCATATCTTGTAACTTTTCTTTATCTGTTTGTTTGTGTGTGTAGGAGTAAAAGGCATGCTAGATAAGACTGGCAACGAGATCACTGCCTTCTCCAAGATGTTCCCAGTGGAAGCCTCTCTTGCCAATTTTACTATCTTCCTTAATGAAAGACACAAGGCCATTGAATCATTTTACCCACAGATTGACCAGATGGATTTCTACAGGTTTGTGCTTCTGTTTGTGTAAGTTTAGTCAAAATCATGTTTGCATTGACTCCACCCTATTATGGTCAGCTATGAGCACTTTGATTTGTCGTGAGGTCCTATAATCCTTCCGTCAACCTTTATTGGGGTAGAACGAGAAAAATGTTTGGGAAATATATATAGGCTGGTTTTTTTTGGATCGTTGTAACTCCTGTTTCGTCTGCAGGTGGATTGCCTGTGTGGGAGTACTCTGCATAGTCGTCCTGATTCTGGCCTTCAACATCCTTGGCCTGTTTTGTGGCACTTGTGGCTATGACAAGCAAGCTACTCCCACGACCCGTGGCTGCCTGTCAAACACCGGAGGAAATCTGCTTATGGCGTATGTTACCATAGCAACACTTCAGCTAAATAACTGAACAGACAGTAGATTTTTCACTGAGCAGACATTAAAGTGACTGCAATCGTTTGACTTCTTGGTATTTAACTGGGCCAGGCCAAGTTATGATGAAGATTTCTATGAATTAATTTGTGTTTTATTCAGATATATTAGAGTGAAAGGCTGCAATACTTCATTTACTTGGTACTTTTTGTTCGTTTGTTTTTTTGTTTTTTTTCTTTTAGCGAATATTTCAGTGTTTCTCCAAAATTAAAGGAAAGGTTTATTGATTATTAACTGGTTGTCAACCATAAAACAAACAATTACTTTTATCCTCAATAACACCATCCTTTGGGGATTTGTCACCAAAATAAAGCTGATGCTCAACTTGAACATCACCTGCATTATATTAGACATGCTGCACACAAAAAAATATATTTCTATGTGATCTTTGGATTTCAGTCTTTCTCTCGTTTTTTCAGTGGGGTGGGCTTCTCGTTTATCTTTGCCTGGGTGCTGATGGGCCTTGTTACGGCCATGTTTGTTGTTGGTGGCAACGTGGAGAAGCTGATCTGTGAACCTCTGGCAAATCGACAGCTATTTAAGGTACCTAGGACAAACTTTTTCCTCTCTGCCTTTCTCCTGAGTTAATTTTCAAGAGATTTGTATGTGCATGCTGTGTTTCAGCATGGACTTTATTGTGACTGTCGTGATGAAAATCCATATATTTGTATTTTTTTTTTGCATGCAGATCATAGACACACCATTCCTGGTTCATCCTGAAAAGAGGAACTTCCTTCCTGGGATGCTGTTTCAGAATCCAAATATTGAATTGACCTTGGGCAGCATGTACAGGTACATAAAGTTAATTGTTCATCCCTCCATTTTTTTAATACCTGCTCAATCCTATTCAGGGTTGCAGGTGTGGCTGGTCTTTCCCAGCTCTTATCAGTTGAGAAGCAGGATACACCCTGGGCAGGTTGCCAGTAAAGCTAATATAGCCTTTCTTTTTTCTTTCTTTTTTTTCAAATAAAGTTAGTATATTATACCAGATTTTATCCCAAATTCATTTTTGTGTGCATCCAGAATTTCTCATGTAAAACACTTGCAGGTTCAGTGTTTGATCTCACGGTCTTTGTCTCATAGGGAGTGCCATGATAACAATGGTCTGTATCACGCTCTGCAACTGGAGACCATGTTTAACATCAACACCTTCCTCAATAGAACTGTGGTAAGTGTCACTCTACCGTGTAGCTCTTTTGCAGATTAATCAGAGCAACATATTCACTTTTCTAACTCGAGAGTTTATTACATTTTTTTATAACAGTACAACAGGGATTTGGCCAAAGTGTTTGAAAGCGTGCAGGTAGACCTGACGGACATCACACTGCTGGAGCAGGCCGGTAGAGACAACCTCATGAACTTTGCCAACTCTGGAATCGGAGAGATCGACTATCCTGCTTATCTTGCTGAGGTATTTGTCCATGAGCTGCATGACTCCCCCTTGTGGACACAGAGCAAAAGTTTAAGTACTTGTCAGCTTATTGGTCTTTTTGTTTTTCTTTTGGTAAAGATTGAGATTGAGTTTCCAAAACTTAGTTCATGCTTTGGTTTCATTTGTATTTCTTTATTTGCACTCTATAATATAGAGTTGGTTGTAACAAACTAAAAACAAGCCCAATATGATGATTTATATTCTTATGTTTTATGTTATTTATATACACAAAGGCTTCTTTGTTTTGTTGGCACAACTAATAATAAGACAATTGATTCCTTTTTTCTTTTTTCAGGTGAACAAGGGAGTCACTCTTGTCGATCTGCTGTCTTTCTGTTCTGAACTGGAGGATCGGGCCGACCAGCTGGTGAGACTTCTTATTATTTTGTAAAAAGATTACTTGACAACAGCAACATCAAGCTAAGAGAGTTTGATTGATTGCTGTTTGAAATAACTGTAAATATCAAGAAAAGGTCGTGATATCAGTAAGTTGAGTATGTAAATGCCTCAGTAAGCTATCCTATTAAATAACTCTGATACTCGTCACAGACCTGATATGAATCTAGTGCATATTGAATTGTCTGGACTTGATTAGAACTATTTTGGATTTTTTAGTTCACTGATTATTTCTGTGAAAGTGAGCACACCTTTACAGCACTTTCCTGTTCCATGAGCAACAGCAGTTTGCTTATCCCTTGTCTTTGTTGTGTTGTCTTTTAATGGCTTTTCAGGTAATATTGACAGAATCTACAGATACTGGTTTCTGAATGTGGGAATTCTACATAAATGTTTTAAATCTCTAAGTCCAAAAATAAAGTTGAAAACCTTCTCTGGAGACCACTGCATGCTCACTGATCAGAGTCTATGGTTTGAACAAGCTGCCCATTCACCCTGAACATACGCCCACACTGTTACGGTTCTTGAGTTGTATAGGATCTTTGCCCATTAAAGCACATGGGACATGGTGCTGTACCCAGCATTCAGTTGTATGAATAACAAAGTACACACTCATTTGAGTCAAAGGGTTTATGCATCTGCACACAGTAAAGGATAATCTGGTCCTAGACTAGGTCTTAAACTTAGGTAAATACAACCTCAGATTGTCATTGCCAATATTTATTGTACAAAAAATGAATCAAAATGCAGAAGCAGTGAGTGAAAAACTAAGTACATTCTGTGCTTTACAGGACCACCTTCAGAAAAGCAATAATTATTTTTTGTATATTTTCAGTCAGAGGAATTTTTGTCCCACTTTTTTTTACAATTATGCTTTAGTTCATTGAATTTTGAGGGGTATGTGTTAATGCACAGCTATCTTTAGATCCTGTCACAGCATTTCAGTCAGATTGAGGTCTGGACTTTGACGAAACCATTGCAACTCATGGATTCTTTTCTTATTCAGTCATTCTGTTGTAGATTTTCTCCTGTGTTTGAGATCATTGTCCTGTTTTAGGATCCAATTTCAGCCAAGCTTCAGCTGTCAGGCATACAGGACTTGCATTAGACTTTAAGATATTGTGGCATACAGAGCAGTTTATGGTCAACTCCATTACTGCAAGATATCCAGGTCCTGTGGTTTCAAAACAAGCCCAAATCATCTCTCCTCCTCTGTCCAAAATATGTTTTTTCTTAAATCTTGTGATTTGTCCAGATGAAACTTTGGAAACTTCAGCTGTCCTGTTATGTTCTTTTTGAGAAGAGAGGCTTTTCCCAGACAGCTCCTCAAAACAAACCATATTTGTTCAGTCTTTCTCATTCTACTGCTCTTAACGCTGCTATTTCATTTGCTCGGTGCACACTATTGAATCCCACAGTACAGTGTTTCACACGCTGATTTAGCATTTTAGCTTTGTTTTTATCAGATGAAAAATTGTATAGAGTAATGTGTGATGCACTGTATTTCATCAGAGGTTCTGTTTTCCTCATTTTAAGACCTGGTAAGGACCAGATGATTTATTTTTCTAACGTCCTACCACCTTGGACACCTTTCATTAGGTTGATTAATGTTGATTTACTTAGAACGATCAATCACCAAAGGTACTTGAAAGCAATGTGCAACTGCTGCAATTAACAATGTAACCTAAACTCTTTGTTGACAGCCACGTGGAGCTTTGGAGAATGCACTAAAAGGACACGCTAGCAGCATCAGGACCATTCACAGAGAGCAGGTGGTGCCGATGGAGCAGGCAATGGTAAACTTGTCCCACAGCACTAATATATATCAGCTATATTTTTTTCTGTTGACACAACAAATAACTCCATTACCTAAAAGCGAAATTCTGTATCATGGTGCAGTAAAGAGATACGCTGACATAAAGCAGATCACCTAGTTTTATTTGCTCAGTCAATTTAAAGTAAGCAACATTTGTACAGTATATATTCATTTGGTTACATACTCAAAAATACATGTCACAGCCACAGGAATAAAAACATTTTATCTGCTATTATTGTTTACTCTTCTTACCTTTATCCCTTCTTGTCCTTCCTTCTTTTTCATTAAATGTTGACAGAAATATGTCAGAGCACGGGTAAGCTGCTGTCAAAGCGCAACGCCATGACTGTTTTTAGTTGGTATTTCCTGTGACAACGTGGTCCATGTGTTCATGTGACAGCAGTGATGTGTTTGATGGAGTATCTGTACATCAGTAAACGTAGACCTTTAGGTATGTACTTTTTTAAATAAATGATTACAGTTTATGTTTTTGTCTTTTCACACAGAGCACCTTGAGTCAGAGTATAAAGCTCCTGCAGAGGACGTCAAATGACGTGCCTGTGAGTTAACTTCACAAAAAAAACAAAAACATTAAAGATCGTAAACTTCCACACATTAACTGGTCCCATTGCATTTGTGCCAAATAAATGTTTTTTTTTCTCTCAGGTCAAAGTCACGAATATCCTGAGCGCCATTGATGCAGCAGAGTATCTCATCACTCATAATGCCTCCCATGTGGTGAAGCAGGTACAAGACTATTTGACTCAAAGTGTTAATTCAGCTTCTTATTAAGTGTGCACATAGTGTATGTGGCATTATTAAATGTAACCAGGGTTACCAGTGAAATCTGTGAAATGAAATAAATTTAGTTTAATTGGTTGACGGTTCTTTTCTGCCAGAGCAGTAAATCCAATTATAATTCAAATGAGTAACACAAAAAAACAGACAATGCAGATGAACCAGGGGAAATGACAATGATTATGCAAAACAAAAAGGAACCCAGGCAGAATGTATTCTGAGAGACGATGAGTAGCACAGGACATGTGGATGGTGGGTCTTCTGCTAAACTCCTCTCCTTAATCTTGTTGGAAAACATCATGATGTCAAGAAAATATGGCAGAAACAAATTCAGAAGGACTTACCAAAAGATAACCATACTAAGATGAGAACTCGACTACGCTTCCACCAATGTGGATTTTCAATAAATATTCTTTAAAAAGTGTTTTAAATACTTTGTCTAATGCAATCTTATCATATTATTACACAAAGGCTATATCGTTGAGCATTTAATGACATAGAATAGGACTTTATCATCAAAGTTAGAATAAAGCGTAAAGGAAAAATGCAGAAAAGTTTAATGAATTGTCCCATACTGCTCACTCACTTCACGATCCACATATTTATCCGAGCATATCTCAGAGTGATCGGATGAATATGAATTAGCTTTGCTTTGGATGTTGCGATGGGAAAGAAACATGTCAAGGAATTATCACCTTTCTGTCATAAGGGATGTTCTGTAGTTTTCTATGGAAAAGGAAGAAAACACTGAAACTCCTTTTACTAGTATGTACAAAATTTAAACAGCTCCAATATGTCTGCTACTCATTTACTTCTGAGTTATTTCACTCAGTTCAGAACCTTCATAAGTAAAAAGGACTATTTGTTTGTAACAAGAGCAAGAGTAAAACTAACTGTGAACAGAGGACCTCGTTCAATAAGATAAAACAGGAAGTACAGCAATAGTACAAGACATGGAAATAGGAAAAACTCCAACAAAAAGCCATACAGGAGCAAAATGGGAAAGAAAGTTAGAATAAAAGCACTAACATAATTAAACCAGAAGATATTTGCACGGCATGAAAAAAATCCGATAAAGCAAAAAATGAATTCAGTCCAGACTCACACTCCATGGGTTTAATGACAGTGTGCAGTGAAAATAAACTTGTCTTCATTTGTATTCAAGTAAAGTCCTTTGAAAGTATCCAGAGTTTAAAATGTTCCAAGTTTTGTAGGAAGATAGGTTTTCTGTTACTTTGCAGATTTGTTGCTTCAGACTAAAAGGGAGATGAAATTTAGTGTTTTAGTGTTTGTCTTTGAGTTTTAGTTAAAGAAAAAGACTAATTCAGAATAATTGCATATTACAAGAAAGAGGACAAATAGCCAACCCTTGAAGCCTTCTCCCTAATCATAATGAAGTCACCTTAATTAACTTTTTCTCTGTTGGTTTTCAGGAAACAAAGGGCTTCGTGCAGAGCTTGGTGGGATACTTCAAACAGTACACAGAATGGGTTAAAAACTCTGTGAGTATTCTCCAGATTTTTTTCTCCCTTTGGAAAGTCATGGGTCCCTTTTCAGTTGATGGAGCCAGATCAGGAAAAGTGCACAAGGAACTAGTGTTAATGCAGTGGTAAATTTACTGTATGGTCTCTCTGCCCAGCTGCAATGGACTTCCTGACCTTGATTCAGCTGAGTTTAACAAGCTGTTTAGGTTTTAGTGAATTACAGCAGCTTTAGAGATGTCCTCATTGTGAACAGGCTTTTTAACAGTTTATTTGAGGTCAGTGATGAGAGCTCACAGGAGCACTCAGCAGGAATGGAAATCTCCACAAATACTCAGATTGGAAAATTGTGGTTTTCCCATTTAATGCCATTCTTACCCTGTGCATCATTGTGTGTATTTTTCTGATACAGCTAACTGTAGAGGTGGCTCAGTGTAAACCCATCAGCAACATCGTGGATAGCATGGAGATAGTAGGGTGCAGCTTCATTGTCGACTCCGTGGTAAGACATCACTGTAACTATTTGTGTGTATGTGTACCTCTGTGTGTCTCTCGCAGGGAGGCTGCTAAGGAGTATTTGTTCATTTTTACGGCTGCATGCACACTACATGTACCTTCATATATGTGGACGGTAACTGCAAATATAAATGGCTCTTTGACTGTTTGGGGGAGCTCTGGGTTTTGGGACTGAAAGCAGTCGGCCACATGTACGAGAACAGGATGTTCTGAAGCTGCACACACACTCTGAGATGGGACAGAGTTTGTTTTGAGGCAAGGCAGGGCGTCACATGCACATAGATTGTCCACTGTTTTCTCTTGGAGCCCCGCTGAGTTGTAAAGTTTATGTTTACATATCAACTATATATTTTGCACTCCAATTTGTGAGAGTTTATTGTCAATTCAAATAAGTTTGACTGTAAGAAGGGGTTTTAGAAACCAGTACAGCATTTTGGTAGTGTATGTAACGTATATTTCCTGCATATTCATCTCAACAATCAGCAGCACTATTGCAGCTATTTGCCAGTGTTTCCATTAGAATTTTATTTTTATTCTATGATAACATGCTCAAAAGATAAGTACAAGAGTCATGCATGAATTATATCGTCATGGTCTGTTTTGGTCAGATGACATGGCAAGAAGACTAACGTTTATATCTGCATTCAGGTTTCTGTTCAATCTTTACGACACAGGTTAGATGAATGAGTATCCTCTTTTTGTTTTATGTGAATAAAGGGTTTGACAACTACCTTTAGTATTGTATTTCAGTATTTTATTCTGTCCCCATTTTTTGTTTTCTGTTTGTCTTTTTCAGAACACATTCTGGTTTGGTCTGGGATGTTGCTGCATCCTCCTGATTCCCAGCATCATCTTCTCCGTCAAACTGGCAAAGTATTTTAGACGGATGGACACTGAGGATGTCTTTGAAGAGTAAGAACAAACACACACATCTTCAACAAAATGACTTATTTTCGCCTACATTTTCAGAATCTTTTCTAATGTAGATCTAAGAGGAATTAACGAATCAATCCTTTTTCCCCTTTCTGTCATCATTTCTTTTCATGCTCGCTGATTCTCCTTACGTTCTGGCCTCTTGTTATTCCCTCTTCAGCTACTCTTACCCATGGCTTGTTGCACTCTGATGTTTGTCAGCTATTCGTGCACCTTGTTGCCTTCTTCCGTGCATCCACTCTTTTTGGTGTGGAACATATTGGACCACTTAACGCCTTTTTTCACTTGTTTTAATCTTCAATCACGAGCATGGTTTCTTATCCCTTTGCGTGGGTTTTCCCGTCACTACTCCGCTTTGACTTTGTTTCCATCGTGAGCATCGCTCTCTGTGGATCATTCTACCCTTGTGACTTTCAGAGGAGCCTTCCCATTATCTTTCTCATCTTTCCTCCCTCAATCTTATGTTGCAGTACGGCTAACACAGGTAATCATCATGTGTGTGATATCCATGGAAACATCGCCGTGGTCAGGTACGAGCCGGGCCTGCCCTAATTTGCTCGCTTGCATGCTGCGGGTAATTGGTGGAGGGAAATCTTTGTCTTTAGAGAGGCCAAACTTTAATAAGTAATATTTTTCCACAAATTCATAAAGAATTTCCCCTATGTGTGTGTGTTTGTGTGTGTGTGTGTAGTTTTAGCTCTCCTTATTATGACTCTCTGACTCGATTCCCTCGGGCTTCTGCTCCACCATGTGACTGGTAACCATCGGGATCACTCTCCTTTACAAAGGTATTGATGATCACTGATAACCATCCACTAACTGTCAACTAATAACATTGACACCAAGCATCAAACCATCGTCGGCTTGACTTCATCTTCGTCCTGAGACTGAAGTTTCATCGTCATCCCTCTTTTTCTTCTACAGCATTTCTTACTCTCTTGTTCTTCATCCAACATCTGCCTTTTAACATTCAAATACTAGAGCTAACAAAAAGTTAGTCACCTGTTAACAAGGTAACAGCTCATCATCTGACTCTGTTATTCATCAGGCATCTTCCACTTTTCAAATTCCTTGGATTTGTTCAGTATTGAAGATGCTGTCTGGAAAGGGTAAAATATGTTTACCTGAGTGCTTTGCCGCTGTGCTGCACAATGAACACTATTATGCCGTGGTTGGTAGGCAAGAGCAACTATGGTCATAGTTTATGTTACAGTGAATAGCAGAGTGGTTTAAATATGAGATGACGTGAAAAAGTCTTTTGTTGAAGAGACACAAACACCCGATTGATTCTTTCATCTTTTCAGTCTCCTAGAGCTTTAGTTTGTTTTAGTCTGCATTTAGGCTTTATCCCTTGGGCAAATTTTGCTGAAACTTTTCCAGTGTTTTTTTTTTTTTCTTGAAGGGTTTTTTGGGTTCTAGTGGCCTTTATATGACAGTTGCTGGACAGGAAAGGGGTCAGAAAGAGCAGGGAATGACACTCAGCAAAGGTTCCCAGGCTGGGAATCGAACCTGGACCGGCTGCAAGTGAGGAACTACAGCCTCTGCACATGGGGCGGGCGCTCAACCCACTGAGCTACGCACCACCCCAACTTTTCCAGTTTTTTGTTAATTTTCAGAGTACTATGCAGTTTCTTTGAGGATAAGGTTTAAGGAGCTTGAGTCTTTTTAAAGCTTTGGATGTTGTAACACCTGACTTTTCTTGACGATTATGAACAAGCACTAACAAGCTAATTAAGGTCTTAGGGAGGATTCACACGTACACGTTTCAGGTATCAACGCTCTCACTTCTCATTTAGTTTGAATGATTTGACCTCTTGCATTTCTAGAATTAATTCTGTTTACATGGGTTAACTTTTCTAGAGTACCATGCAAAGGAAAGTGGAGAAAAGTTGGATTTATCAAGCAGCAACACAGGGGCTGTTCAATCAAGTCAGCTGGTGCTACATTTTCAAACATCAGGGCTGCCCACCGTTGAGTTTTAATACATTGTATCAATGTGAATGGTGTCGTGTGCACAAGCAGAAATTTGAGTTGGATGCCACTTTGTCTCCTCTAATTGAATTGTATGAACAGCTGTCCAGTATACCCTATGTAAGTTAATAGAGTAGCAATTTATCTATATAAGATGTAAGTCCAAAAAATCTCATGGGTGTCAATTCCATAAACCCAGAGCTGATTCAGTTTTTCTCTCTTTCAACTTTTTTTTTTTCACAGTGGGCAGGAGAACTGGAACTGATCTGCTTTTTAAGGTAAGTTGTCAGCTCATAACTTCTCCCTTCATCTACCCTCACTAATAAAGAATAAGAAGACAGTCTGACCAATAGAATGGCTCCTCTCTTTCTCAGAATCTCTGGACTTTTCAGCTCTTAGATCCTGCTACACTTCCAAGGACAAAAGGGAAGAATAGCAAACAGAAACTATGTGGTGAGGAACTACCGACCCACTCATTCCTCTTTTTAGATCATTTGACAAGAATTTGTGATGCCAGTCATCTGAAAACCTGTAAAGTCTCCTCTCCAACATCCACTCACAGCTGTCCATCTTTCATGCTGTACATATCATGTAATATCAGCTGTCAGAACTTTGTTCCTGCATAGTTAGAGATCGACATGTAGATAATGAATTTGTATGTGCATTTCTCAGATTGACCATGTGTACATTTTTTACGCTTTCAAAACTTTTGAAAGTTTTATATATTTTTGTTAATCTTTGTTTTATAACATTTTAGCAGTTTTTTTTTTGTTTTTTTTGGTAGAAGTAGCTTTTTTTGTTTTCTTTCTGTGAATATTTGTATCATAGCTGTCATTGTTTTGGTTCAACAGATGCATTAACCAGGTAGATTTTAATGGAATAGTTTGACATTTTGGAAAATGCATTTTGAAGCTTGGCAAACAAAGATAAGATTTATTTGTCACACAAATAAAGAGTCAGAAATGTATACCACATTTTTTATTCCAAATTATGATCAACATCTAATATATGCAGCATTGAAAATGCATCTGTCGTGAATTGGCGCTATATAAATAAACTGAATTGAATTGAATTGAATTGAATTGAAAATACATATCAAATAGTTGTCCAGACATTTCACCAAAAAATAAATAAAATGCAAACCCAATGCTGCTAAGAGAAAAGTGAGAGGCTGAAAAAAGTCAATGTGACTCATCCATTTAAATATCTTTCCAACAGCCATCCAGCATTAAATATATTTCTACCTGGACCAAATTGGTTGTCAGATGTCTGAGTTTTTACACGGTTTGGTTTTTGTACAGTTAAAACATGCAGAGTAAATCTTGTCTAGTTCCTCTCATCTAACTATGAAATTAAGCCCAAAAAAATGTCAAACTATTTCTTTAAAAAATGAACTAGTTAACAGGCAGCTCAGTTTGGCTATGTATTTGTATCTTGATACATGGAGATTCCAGAGTTTATCCTGGTCCTTGCTACAGAAAAGGATAAAGTGTCACAAGCTATAAGATACATCAGTAAGTGATATACATGTTTTCCTGACAAGGTTTTAAGGACGGCTAACTAAACATGTACAGACATTTCAACAGGCCATGAGTGAGTACCTATTAGCTATGATGATGGAGATCTGAAAAACACGCAAAGAGATTGCAAAGTTTTTGGAAATTTGTCAATAAAAACTTCAGTTCAAAAAAGTTTTTAGTTTATTTTTCTTCCATTGGCAGGAATTTATTAATCTGCAATATATCCATCAGTCTCTTAACCACACAGCTTGAAACAAAAATATACTTTTTGCCATAAATCATCAAAACCATCTTCTGAATCATGCTTGTTGCATAGTGTCAAAATCAATTACAAATGATTTGATTGTAAAGCAAAGGTGTAGACAATTGAGAAATCTGCTATGTCAAATTAATGAAACTGAAAGAAAAAATCCGGAAAAAATCCCAACATGCCTGCGAATGGAGAGAATATCTGTGTAACAGGTAGGGCCTAATACGTGCTAAGAGAAGCTGGAGGCTGACGGATCAGCAAGTAGAGACGTGACTGGAAACGGGTGCGCGGGGGGGACTGAGGTGGCATGATACCTTTGCACCCTATCATAAGAGGACTACAGTATGTTTATGAGAACATCTGGTTCGACAACATAGGCACACACACACTTTACATGTTTGCCTTCCTGGTGTCTCTAACGGGAACTTTCCTTCCTCACCAGATTGACTGCTATAAAAATAAAGCCTCCTAAATCTACTGAGGCCTTGCAGGATGTACACTTGTATTCAGTTTTGTGTCCAAACTCGGCAGCTCCTGAAGTATTTCAGTCTCTCTAAGGCCAGCGTCTGTTTTTCTGTTTATTTTCAGAGACTCAAAACTTGCTGCAGTGCCAGGTTTTAGCCTGGTCTGCTTTTGAGCTTAGCGCTACAGACCAGAATTTTTGAAGTATATTTCTTGTCAGACTTTCTCTTTGACCTAACAATATCTGGCTTTTCAATACACAAAACCCAGTTCCAAACAAGTTAGGAAGTTTCTTTTAATGCAACAAAAACTTCAATCTGGAGTCTGTGAATTTATTAGAATCTTTAGAAAACAAACGAGCATGAAAATGTTATTTTCACTGACTAACATCAATGTATTTAAAAGCTTTATCCCAGTAATACATGAATATATTTTTTGGGAAAAGGACTCCTCAGTATTGACGAGCACAAGATTTCAGCTGTTCAACAGTATGTGGTTATCATCTGGTTCTGCTCTTGATGATGTTTCATACATTTTAATTGGAAGACCAATCTGAACTGCAAGCCGACTGTCTATGAAGCCACGCTGCAGGTGACCTCACACATGCTACATTTGGTGCTTGTACTGATAACAGCATGAATGGTATTTCTCATCTTTGGCACGTAGAACCAGAAGTTTTTGTTTTTTTAACTCCAAAGCAGCTGACACATGGACTCATGCGACCACTTTACATATGTTCACTGTCTTTCTGCTTTCATCATGCCGAAGATGAGCCTGTATCCAGACATCTCAGCAGTATCTCTGAGTTGATATATGGCTTCCCCTTTACGTAATAGTTTCAGATTACATTTCTGGATGCAGTGGAGGACTGTTGAGTAAAAATGTTTTTCCAAAAGTTACTGCTGAGCCCATGTGGCTCTACCAATCCCAGTGGTATGACAACGACTAATAAAGGCTGAGAACTCAATTTCTGTATTTTTCTGTATCTTCCAATACAAGACGCTGGTCAGCAAAGAATGAAAATATCTTTTCTATGACTGAGTTATTTTGTGGTAATGAGAGAACCTAACATAATGGTCATGGTCAACATCATTTCATGAGTCAGACCTTTTCTGAAAGATTGACCAAACAGAAGCCATTTATCATAAAAAAGGCACAAGACAGCCTACTGGGAATTTTAAAAAAACAAACTATGCAACCTCTACAACCAAACAGGGTGATGGCAGCGTTATACTGTGAAAAGGGACTTGGAGACTATTTATCAACAAGAAAACTATCTAAAACATACCATAAACAGAATACAGGATAGGCTTTAGGAATTTCTCGAAGAACTTCTGGAATAACTCCGGCAGTTTCCTGGTCCTACAACACAGATTTTAGGTGTTTCCCTTTTTCAACTTACCTGGCTCAAAGGTCAAGCTGTTGAAGGGGATCCATTTTATTAAATTTTAATAAAACATCACAAACCTGCATGGCAGTGTCTGTGGAGTATCTCAACTAAGACCTGAAAATGGCTCGGCACTATATTCACCATTCAATCTGGTAGAGCTTCAATGTTTCTGCAAAGTAGAATGGAAAATACTTTCAACAGAAAGTTGTATCAAAGATTTTCAACAAAGTTAAAGGCATTTGAGTGTCTTTCTGTGTTTACCTTTTCTTTGTTAGTTACAAAAAACTCTTAACTCCTTATGTTTTGTCACTATGGAAAACTGTAAATGAATGGGAAAAAAAAAAAATCTCCTTCATATTTTTGGTCAGAAAACTGGGTTAATGTTCATGATGACCGCTAAAGTTTCATTCCTGGCAGAGCTGTAAAATAATTACTTACTATCCCACTTTCTCTCATCTCTTTTGTATCTTCTATGTGCCAAACTAAGCAAAATAGTGCTTCCCAAATCCCTAAATAATAATAATAATAAGAAAACACTGCTTAAAACACTTAGAATGGCGTGGCCACTGTGGCCACATGTAAGGCCACCAGAGTAAAAAGGGTCAGTTGACTTGAAGAATAATGACCAGACCACCCACCCCAGGAAGCTAATTTAAACACTCACATTAGCTCTGAAAGTTTCCAGGAGGTTAAAACATCCCATTAAGGGGCCAGCTGTCCGTCCAGATGGACTACCGTTGGACCCTCCTGAACTCAACCAGCTATATGAAGAGGAAAAGATGGCTGGACAAGTCAAAGGACTAATTAACATTTAAAGAATGCTGCAACTAAATATTTTGATTTATTTCAAGTCAATTGCATTATTGTTAAAAACTACATTATTGTGATGAGACCAATTTGAAGACTGATTTATGGCAGCAGAGCCTTACATGTGTCATTTGTCTTCTTTGCAAACTTCGTGACCTCTTCTGGTTATGAAAAGTGTTATTCTTTAGCTTTTTATAGCAGCACTGCAGAAGACATGTCACTACCAATTCAAACTTTAAACCTTAAAGGAACATGATGGGGTTTTTACTTTAACAGGCTCACAGAGCTGCTTTTAACTCCTCTGTAAATAAGCCCCGGGTGCAGTGTGGCTTCGTGCCCCTCATTGCGCTCCCTTCTCATCAATGGTCAATGAACCTCCTATGTGGAATTATATAATGTCCTGTGTTTTTCATAACATTTAACCTCATGTATGTGCCTCTGTCAGACTTTTTGCACTCCTTTGGCTTTTGCAAATGTCTCCACTTTTCTTCTCTTCCTCCCACATTTATGTTCCCCCTTCCCTATAGCCATCTCGTCAATCACTTTCCATGTTTTGAGTGTTCCACACGTACCTGTGTGTTTGTGTTTGTGTGAATGTGTGTGCAAGTGTGTACTTGTGCATGTTGTTAATGCACATATCTGTGGTGTGAGGAGCTGGAGGAGGAGTTTGAGCTATACAGCCAGATTACCTGAATAATACCTTCTTTGTGAGTTTCTGCCTTATAAAGTGGCGCTCACTTGCTTTTTGCCCTTGCACATTCTAACCCTCGGTGCAGACCCAGACAGAGATCATCCCTTACCCACATCAGTCCATTACTCCTATACACTCCATCACCATGAGAACCAGGATGAAACTGTTGCTGCTGCTTATAGCAGCAACTGTTTGTGTATCGAATGCTCAAACCAGCAACGACAGCAAGCAGCAGCAGCAGCAGCAACAGCAACAGCAGCAACAGCAGCAACAGCAACGCAGCATCTGGGATGACCCCATCAGATTCAACACCAAGAATAAAGACTCGTGCACCATGGTGGTGTCTGGAGCCGGGAACTATACTCGCCTGCGTGTCTCCTGCAAAGCTCCGAGCCAGACTGCAGGCAGACCGCAGTCCTACTACTGCGACTTCCAGGGCAAACCCAACCTGTGCCGTGCCTACAACCTCAACCCTCGCCACTACTTCACCCAGATGATGTGGGAGTTGAGGAAGCTGAAGAACGCCTGCCAGGGAGCAAAAATTTACCGCCCGCAGATGTGCAAGAAATACCCCGATGAGGCTCAGATGACATTCCTGACCTCTTGGCCTAAGACCACGTCCACAAAGCCCTCCAAGCCTGTCCAGGAGCCACGTAAACCAGCTGTGCCGGCTCAGCCCAAACCGGCCGCCACTCCTAAACCCGTAAAGCCCCAATCTCAGCCTGTTAAACCTCAGCAGGGCAAAGGCACCCAGACAAGGAAAACCACCCCCAAGCCTGGGAAGACCGCTACACGACCCACAGAGCAGGCAGAGACCAAAGCCGCCCGCATGGCCACAGAGTATTGCTGGAAGAGCTTCCACGGCATCTGCACCTACGTTATTAGTTGGTTCCACAACTGAGGCAGTACTACAGACACACTCAGGTGAGTAATGGGGGTGAAAAAATGAAGAAAACAAGAATGTAGAAGAAAAAGTTAAGGTAGAGTTAGGAAAATGGAACAAGAAGCTTATTTTCTTTCAATTTTTTTTTCATAATAGATAAACTCATGAGGACCCTTATGTTGTTCCAGGTTGGAATCACCAACAATCATCCCACTCTTCCATCTTTGGACTCTCTAGAAATCTGTATGGGAGCATCTGGAGTCGTTTCATCGCTCAGCATAGGGTGACTCCTTATGTTTAAAAGATAATCATCCTACACCTGTGAATACAGTTATAAGATGATATGCGCATGTCATTTCTAACACTGTAAAACCCGCAGCAAGGCAAAAGAAAAAACATGGCAGGCATTTGTTTCTATTTGTATATGATGTAAAAGTCATTCAACATGTTATGTAAATGTTTCAACAGCATGTATTTCAAAGAAGAAAACACGAAGCGAATAAAGTCAAAGTGGTGACCTCTCCTCTTCTGTGTCGCTCTGTTTCTCCCGCTGAGCTGAGAACAAGCTGCAAGCTTTCACGCTCTTGTATCACAAGGAGTCTTTGTTTCCACTCATCACTGGCTGTAACAACATGTCTGCTGCCTGGCTGAGGAAGTTGTTACCTTATAGACACAATCAGTCACAGAAGGTGCCCGAGCATTGCCAAACACTTCTTTGTATGAGCTGATGAATTGAGTCTATAAGAGCTGCTGCAGGAACAGAGGTGGTCTGTGTGGAGGCCACAGATGACTGGAAATGAGTGTGGGCTGCAGCAGCGGTGTTGTTCATGCACGCAAACACACATGCAGGACGAGGACAGAGGCTGCTAATCACAAATTATTTTTCTTCATTAGCTGATTTGGCTTTTTTTTCTAGATATTATAAACTTCTGTTGTCCAGTTAAACTATAATCTCTACTAATGGACCCAAATGTAAAAAAAACAAAAAAAAAAAACATATTAGGCTAAATTTGAAGGGATGTGTGTAAATCAGATGACATTATGAATGATTTAATTGAAAGATAAAGCCATAAAGACATTGTTAGGATTAAACACTGTCAACAATCAACTGAGATGTGAAATAAGGCAAAAAAGAAATTAAAAGACATGATTCATATGCAAAAAGATTATTTGGTCCAAATCTATACTCTCACAATCACCAGTATGATTAAATTATAGTGGACATTTTGATCATTTTTATGAAATAACTGTTATTTACATACACAATATACACTGTTATTCAGATACATAAAATTCTTTAAAAGTGTTGTGGATCTCATTTGAATATCTTTACTTTAAGCCATAATAGTCTAGCTGTTCCCAGCCAAGAGGTTGTGCTCCCTTTGAAAGTCACTATATAAACCTGAGAGGTTAAAAGATGATTAAATGGGAGAGAAAAAAATAACTATGTTAATTTGCCCAACCTCTACTTATTTGTGAATTAATGGATATTTTACTCACCTGTGTAAGCCTTGATAATTCATCTAAACAAATTTAGAAAGGGAAATTTCCCTATCGTAGTGACTTTAATAATAGATACTGTAGGTACCTGCAACATGCCCCAAAATTCTTTTAATGTCAAACCACATGACAAAAAAGGTTTTTAAATCACTTGTTTCATTAATAATTGTGCTATTTCATCGCTAAAATCATTATTATTTCAATGTAAAAGCTTAATTATAAGTGTCACATTAAAAAAAGTGTTGTCGCAGTAGTTTGAGCAATGATCAGAAATTAGACTGCAGTACTTCTGCTGAACACAAGATGGTGCTACTGAAAAGAGAAAACAAAAAAAAGTAAGGTGGTGGTGGTGGGGGAGTAGATTAAGTTGGGGAATTCATTGATAAAACAAGTGATCTTAAACTCTCACACAGCTTTTACGTTCACTTTTTACCTTTTACACACCGAATGTCCTCATGAAGCTAAACAACCTCAAACTAACATTTTATACTAACAGAGCCATCAGGTTATTTTTCATCTAAACCTTCCCTTTAATAAACTGTTTTACACATTCAAATGTAGTAAATGACATTATGAGGACTGACCTTTTGTCCCAAGTTGGGTTTTAGCTGTTGGCAATGTGGAGACACACAACTTTCTTTCTATTGTTCACTCACAACAATAAACTACTGGATACTGAGAGATTATTGGGTAGGTGCCCATGTGATAGTTGTAAGGATCCTTCCTTGATCAGGTGAAGTGCTTGCTACTTCTTGCAGCATCTTCACAAAATGTGATGACAGGGTATTGGATTAATTTATTTACCCTTTTGATTCAGTATCAGAT
>JAPMNP010727698.1:0-12439 GCA_029874935.1 Atherina boyeri
GTTTACTCAAAAAAGCTGTGCAGCTGGTTGCCTTACTTTTTTAAGTTCAGTCAACTTTTCTTTTTTTACAGTGCATGCTTAAGCAGAACTTGACCACAAGCTGTTGAGGAGAGCGATTTAATTTGAATCAGGTGTGTTGGATCAGGAACACATCTGAGGCCCTGTTTATCAAAGTGCGTTTTCCACACAAAACACAAAACGTTCTCCTTTATATTTAAAAAAAAAGAAAAAAAGCATTTACACAACAGCAGAATAAATACTATGTCAGTGCAGAGGAAAACGCAAATAGGACCAGAAACGATGTAGTGCGCATTCCAGGCCTCGAGTGGGCTCTGAAACTTTGCAACAACACACCCTCCCAGGTGTGCACCACATCCTCATAGGACCAGAGAACACAACACAACACAACACAACACAACACAACACAACACAACAGTCTTCTCGTTTTAGTAACTCTCCGCTAGAGGTGCTCTGATTATCTGGTGAATGTAACCTCTGCTTGTTCTCTGAATTTTTTGATGATATTATGGGCTGTAGAAGATTAAATCCCCCGATTTTTTGCAAATATTCATTGAGAAACGTTGTTCCTAAACTGTTTAAATATTTGCTCACAGTTATTCATAAATTGGCAAACCTCACCCCATCCATGCCTGTGAACGACTGATCCTTTCAGGGATGCTCCTTTTACACCCAATCATGATGCCTATCTGCTTCCTGTTAACCGGTTCACCTGTGGGATGTTCCAAACAGGTGGTTTTTCAGCATTCTTAAACTTTCCCAGTCTACTGTTGCCCCTGTCTCAACTTTTTTGGAACATGTTACAGGCATCAATTTCAAAATGAGTGAATATTTGCAAAAGTAAGAATACATTTGATCAGTTTGAACATCAAATATCTTGTCTTTGTAGTTTATTTAATTGAATAGAGGTTAAAAAGGATTAGCAAATCATTGTATTCTGTTTTTATTTATGTTTTACACAATGTTTTAACTTTATTGGAGTTGGGGTTCTACGTGAGAAGCAATGACTGTGTTCATGATCTCAAGGCAGCAAGAATATAATGATGTCACTTTGTTCTTGCGGCCCTGATTGGGGACATCTTGCAGCATGTTCTTGATGCATCCGTCGAGCAGAACTTTCTTCTTGTGGGACTCGGTGAAGCATTAACGGTTGTACAGAGGATTTTTCATTTTTAACAAAATTTGAATCTTTGTTAAAACCTACTAGATAGATATGTAGCAGTCCCGTACTTATGAAAAACCCCAAAAAATAAAAAATAAATATAAAGTGTGGACGTGGTGGGGCCCAAAAAACAGTAGCCAATAGATAACGACCCCTAGCCGTTCAGTATTGGTCGTTGGCACATCAATCAATCTCTCTTATTCTCGCAAGTGACTTACGTTTGTAACGTACGTAATTTACTCAGCCTGTCAGACCACGAGCAGGGCGGTTGTAATAGCACAGAACAGCTTATCACCAGTGCAGCCTAAACAGTACAAAACTCTTCCTCCTCACAAACTCTGATGATGGCAGGCAAGAAGCCCGAGCCACAGACAGCAAGCCGTAAACGTAAAACACTTTTTGAGGTAGCTAAAAAGAGAAGACAGGGACAACTTGAACAAAACCGAACTATTTTCGGATTTTGGGAGAATCTTTCATGCGAGGACGGATATTGAAATCGGCGAAGGGATAAAAACGGATGTGTTGGTCGCAAAGTTCCTTTTGGACAGTAAGATATACAAGCGATGTGTTCTAGATGACAACTAAGTTGTTTTAAATATGTGACTAGATATTGAGGAGTGTTTTTTCCAAGAGGTAACTTTTACACTCAGATTAATACATTTTCAAGTTCTATGTCGGACAATTATTTGGCGTTATGCCAAGTATTTGTTTGATACACGTAATGTAAAATTCCAAGCATTAGGGTTTATTTGGTGTAATGACACTAATGTCTGGCTCCTCTGATGTCGCGGCTCTGTCTCACTGGTTGATCACAGCGGTGATCCTCCCTGGATGGATCTGTGCATCCGAATACAGCGCAATAGTTGGCTATTGCTACAAGCTACAGTCGATTCCTCACTGTTACACAAATGCTGCTCGCTGCGGCGCCCAAAATAGGCCTGACAATGGTTGCTAAGAAACGTTGTCGTAAAGGCGTGGCCAGGGAGGGAGCTGTGAATGAAGTAGGCTGGTCTTATGGATATGCTTTATTCAAAAACTCGCTAACGGTTTCTGCTTTCTGTGATGCCACGAAAATCGTCTGTACAACCTTTAAGTGATTGGCAGAACATTTGATTTGGGCATGGTTAACACGTAAAACAGAAGCAAATCAGGAATGTCCAGCTCCGGTCCTGATACTTTAAAATAATGGCCACTGGTGCTTAAAAATGAAAATACAAAAAGATTACGTCTTTTGGTAATTATAATAGGCTACAGTTTACTGAGACTGATGGAAGTAATATTAGGTTTGCATAAACTAAAAATAAGTCACAAGCTCATCAGAGTAATCACAATTCAGCCAAAGGGAACATGGAAGTCCATCTAATAATTACAATGTAATTTGGGGTAGATCCATCTTATCACAAGCTATTTATTTATTTTTTTTGCAAAAAAACGTGGAATGGTGATTCTACATGCATCACTATGGGGTACCAGGTATTTTAAAATCAATCATTTATTATTTTTATTATTTGAACCATTTTGCTTTTGTTGTAGCCACAATGATCTTTTTAATTATTCAGTATCAGAGCAGCTTCACTCTTCTACTCAGTCATTAGCTTAAATCTCCTGACAGCAAACATGAGGCTTTTCACTAACGCTAAACCCTGACTGGACAAAGTGGATTGCCTTCATCACCCAGGGGGTCACGTGCTAATTTGCAACACTTGCTTGACCAGGTAGCTGGATTACAAGCACCCATCCGTCCTCTCTTAGTATGTTTAGTTACTTATCACCACCAAGCTAATGCACACTAACAGACCTAATTTAGCACATCAGCATACTGTGCTCTTCAGTACAATGTGCCTTAGCAATTATTAAGTTCCTGCTAATATGGTAACATATAGTATTTTTATTTTTCTCATTGTTGATTTTCCAATATTAATCCCACCTCAAAACAGCATGGAGTAGCCTGAAATCCCACCTAAACCTTTTAAAGCCAACATCAAAGAGCATTTGTTGCCAGCATGGCTGCCTGACCAGGCCACACCCAAAACAAGTCTCAACACAATCTGGTCAAATTACAATGCTCACTTCCCTCCCTTCTTTCTGTTAAAGGGCACCTTAATATCCCCTCCACCAATCTGGCTGGCATCAAAGCCCAGAAACCTGGTGCTTTGCAGGAAGACACATCAGCAACATTTTTGGCTCTCATTTCCTTCTCCACAGCAGGGGTGCTGTGGGATGTGCCAAAGGCCCGACTCGGCGTGAAAGGGGTAAAGAAGGAGGTAGACAGGGAGTCTCTTTTGCAGCCAATAATGTCTGTAATTTGTTCACAGATTGAGGAGAGAAGAGACAAAGACCGGGCCCTCAGACACCACTCATTCAGCTGAAAGCACATTTATGAGCTTGTGTGCGTGTGTTTGTATTACTGTGTGTAATTAGCAGTGCTGTATTACGGCCATCTTTCCTGGCTCCAGGGTTACTGGACGCCAGGACTTCTGCATCGGCCCCCAAACCTCCATCCCACAGCTGCAGATGAGCAGTCTGGCATGGTACTGGTACAGAGCAGGACAGATGTTAACGCACACAATGATACACACAGATGGAAATGGACTGGTAGTCATGCTCTGTTCACAAAATCCCATCCAGCAGAGGTACAGTAATGATGCTATTTCTTCACTGTCTCTCCTCCAGTCTTGCCTGCTGGCCTCGAATGGCCTCAACACCCCCACCATATGCTAATGGCTAGAAGAGAGCTATAATTTGCGAATGATTTAACCTTTTAATAGAGAAAAGATGAGGTTGGATACAACTGAGTCCCCCTGGATGTGAAGCCAGAGAAGAAAAATAAGGATTTAAGCGGTGATTTAGACTGCATTTAATGGTACTGTCCAAATATCTGTGTGGCACTGAAATGATTTGTCTGATTTGTGTATGCCTGCATGTGCCCTTGTTGGTGGATTTTTACTTGAGGATAAATGTGCATGCATCCTAATGCATGTGTGTGTGTGTTTGTGCGTGTAGCTTTCAAAACAAGCTGGTGCCAAGGCTTAGCTGATAGGCTAATTAAGCTCACCACAGGGAATAAATGTTTCCTCTCTGCCTGCCATTTGTCACACCTGGCACAGAAATGTCACAAGGAAAAGAATCACACACATACAGACAAATACACGGGGAGCAGGAGACACAAAGTGGGAGAAGTGCTGAGGAAACAAGGCTACTGTGGAAAATAAGCAAAAAAACCAAACCACATGAGCTAGAGACGTACAAGAGAAGAAAAAACTTTAGATATGAAGGTAAAATGTAGCATAAGCAAATTAACTTAAGAAAGAGAGAGGGAAATATGTCTCTGTTAGACAACAACATCTTTAATCCAACAGTAGCTTCATTAATAAAATGTGAAAAGATCCATTTGCTTTCAAGCAGCTGAAATTTCTTATAATAATTTTAAAGTTCTATTTAGTAATAGTTATTCAGCCGATGTGAGGGTCTTTGAAATTTGGACATCGGCTGCGTCTTCATTTTCAGTCACGTCCTTTTACCTGACCACAGTCAAAGAAATGTGCTTTTGTTTGTTAAGCTGCTAAACACTAAACTACTGTAGGAATCACTCAAGCAGAAAAAAGGCTCCAAACTCAAAGAATGAACCAGTGCTTTGTGGACAAATAAACAATTTAGCGTAGAACTATTTTAAAACTGTGGCTTTAGGCACTTTTTTACTATCAGCAGGCTACAAATACACATTACACTGCCATTATGTTAGTTGTATTTATAAAACTTGCCAAAGAAAACACAGTTTGGCCAGAATGAATAGTATTTTTGCTTCAAGAAGGTGATTCAAAAAGATGTATTAACTGAAAATGTGGCATATATAAGTATGATGTGTAGTGTGTTCTTAAAACATTTTAAGAAACTGGACAAGAGAAGAAAAAAAATGTTATGTAGACCTTAAAAAAAAAAAAAATCTACTGCTTGTAAACAGCTTATGAACGCGATGACCCTTGTCACTGTGTCAAATGCCAGCAACTAGATATCAACACAGTGGCCTAAAAGCACACTCTGGCTGATTCACAGAAGACATTATCAAGAAAGAAAGAAAGAGAGAGACTTTTACTGACTTGAGAGAGCTCAGAGTACAGGTAGGATGCAAGATGGATGCCGACTTAGTCGTCGTTAGGAGGAGAAAATCTGCCAAAGTTTAGTAGAGAGCTTTTAAGGAAGGAAACTTGGAGAAAAGGCTAAAGAACGCCAAATGACACAAGACTTGGACTGAAAATCTGTGTCAATAGTTTTGAATTTTAGTGGTTTTGTCATTTGACACCATGTGGACCCTGCCATATCCCTCTATCGTGCCGTTAACAATTTTCTACATTATTAAAGCCACTTAATATTGCACAAAAGGCACTGGTACATTGCTCAGCTACCATTTCCTGTGATAAAAAGTTGATGTCCTTGATGTGAACAGAGACAAGTGTACACCAGCAAACCAGCAGAGGCCAAAGCTGCCAGTTAGACATTTTTCTGTGAGCTATCATGTTCGCCATTCCAAGTTTTAACTGCCCTTCACTTTTTCTTCAGACTCCCATACCATCAGCTGAACACTGGAATCTGCTCTTTATTACACCTGTGACAGCTTAAGTGGAGTGTAACCCCAACAGCCATTGTAACAATACTTCCAATAACCACCACTCTGGAGCCGCTGCTGTGTGACACCACACAGGTAAACCAAGCACCGCACACAGCAGTCCACACGAGATCTGAGGTCGGTATAAGTCATGACCAAATAAATTATGTAAAACCTCCCCCAGCTCATGTGAGACTTAAGAATGAACTGAGCAGGAAACACAAAAAAAGAGCGAAACAAACGACCTGTTGTTGTTTTGGAGCGCTGAAACAGACGCCTTCTTATCAAACACCTCATAATTTCACAGTGCAGGTCTGAATGCTGGAGAGTGGTATGAAAGTGCTGGGGGGTAATTCAATAGCGTTTATTTTCAAGCCATTATTGCCAAATAGATTAGATATAACATCCATTTCAGTGCGGAGGATTTTTGTTGTTAAAATTTTGATGAAATCCAACTTTCAGAGTTGATTGAAAGCAAAGAGGCTGCGTTATGCATGAACAGTGTGAGGATGAACAATGATGTAATGTTCGCAAAGCACACTGAAACTGCTGTGACTGTGCAAGCCACCGAGGTCGATGAGGCCTGAGTATTAGAGATGCAGCACTGGAATATTTATTTATTTTTTATTTTTTCATCCAGTGCTGAAATTCATGCATGCCACATGGCGTTATTTCCAAGGATCACTTCAAAGGGAAGTAAATCAAAGATCTTGTACTTAACGGAAGCGCACTGGCATCGGAGGCACATGGACACTTGCCTTTTTCATCTTTGTTTCACAGAGTCCTCTTCTCTCTATGTCTTGTCAACATGTCACTTATTTATCCCTAAGTAACACCAATCTTGGTACCAGCTGTTCTTCCTCACCGCTGCCTCTCATTGTTGATCCAATCCCTTTCCCCCCTCAGTGTTGACAATCGACGCATTACCATCAATGTCATCTGCGCTAATATTTGCAATATGCAGTCTGACAGCACACGTATGGTCTCATCCTGTCCAGCGCAGCATAAAAAGTTGGCCTCATATGGAGCTTACCCACAGGGGGGATGTATCTGGAAGGGCAGGCAGAGTTAAGTAAGGAGGATACTTGCTACATCATGCTAAGAGGCAAGTGACTTTCATGGAACAACTTTTCAGTAATGATGTAAAAACTTAAACTACTTTAACTGGAAAGTGCAACTTTCATGTTTGAGCTTTGCAGCTTTCTGTATCCTTTCATTTTATCACGTCTTTCACTTCAATTTCCTTCATTTCTACAGAACATCAACTGTGGGAGATGTTGAAGGCAACTCGACATATTTTTTTTCTAAACTTGTGACTTAATTTTCCAAATGCCGTTGCTAACTCTCTCCACCTACTCATATGGTTAATATCAGGAAAATACCAACTCAATATGTTGAAGACCAATGTTCCCATGCATTAGCGATAAAAGAAGAAGAGCAAAAATCAGACAGTATTCGAGCTTGCGCCTCTTAATCTTCCCTCCTCCGGCTCAGCCTAACTGACATTTTCTTAATTTATTCCTCTCAGGATTCCAACATTTTAATTAGGTCACTCCAAATCTCCTCCCACGCAGTGTTATTCAGAAAAAAACTTTTTTTTTATTTCATCATGTTTGTCATTTTGCCTCCTTCGCCTCTCATTTTCTGTCTTCCTTTCTTTCTGCTCTTGTCAGTTCAGCTCAGTGGGTTATCTCGCTAATAATGTTTGGAGGTTTTTCGACCAAATCCTGCTGCTGCAAAAAGTAAATACACAAGAGGTAAATACATAATTGAATTGTGAAAATAAATACATAGAAGATTTAAATGAGGAAAATCTCTTTTCAGTGATTCAGCAGTGGAAAGAAAACTTAAAGATTGGTGGGAAGAGTTGAAGAGCTCCTAGCAGCGGTTAAGGTTGTGTATTTATCAAAATGGAGGTGAGGGTGTTGGATCATATGTTGGAGCAAATTTCCTACCAGTCATAACTGTTAAATAATTATAATCTTTAAGTTGTTTCCCAGTGTGCCAGAAGTTTAGCCTTATCTCCAGCTTTGCTAGAAACAAAAGTAAATTGCTTTTCTGCACAGCTTTGGACAAAACAAATCCATTCAACATTTCGCCATTAGCATAGCTCGACCTAAGTGCTTTGCTGAATGCACCACTTCCGTCTGCTAACACAACTGAGATGGTGCCTTTCTGGTTGCAGCTCTCCTTTAGCTGAGAGTCTGCTTATGGACCGACCCAGGTGGTAGCTACATATCTTTGGGTGACTGTTACCTGTTGTTCTGGCAGTGTGTTTCCCAAGATGGTGATGATTTGTTGTTTCTTACTATACAAGTATTGGCTGCTGTTTTTGTTGACAATTCAAGTTACTTGCATCATTTATACATCATTCATTGTCTATATCATAGCAACATTTGTGGCACATGAATGTGTGATGGCAAATTAGAAACTGACAGGAGCGAGGGGATAGTTTTGTAGTCACATTACTTGATATCAGAATGTGTTTTTCAATGTGAAGGATAATTCCTTGGTAAGACGGTTCCATCTACTGTAAGTCATGACCTTCTTGGGCTAGAAAAAACTACTTCACTAGACTCAGAAAAAACACTTATTATTGCAAAACTGAGAAACAATAATGTCAAAAGCTGAGCTTATATTCATCCTTTTTTAGATTGTTACAACAATATTTTAACTTGTCTAAATAAGAGAGTGTTTGTTCATTTCCAAGCTGCAGCTGTATTAAAGGTGTTACGGAAGATCAGTTCAGGCAATCATAGCCGACCTACTTGGCCAAACATATTCGGACCGAATTTTGATGATTGGCAAACTTTGATAGTTAAATCTCACTCAAACAAAGTTCACCAAACATTCTAAATAAGCCTTTACTCAAAACAATTATAATCCTGAACTATTTTGGAATAATCTCGATCAGCTTCTTAATAGGTCAAAAAGAAAAACAACTAATCATGTCACTGTTGATAATAATACAATCTCAGATCCTCACTTGATCTCTGAAGTCTTTTACTCCACAAGTAGTGCATAACACTCTGATTATTCAAATTGTCCAGGCCTACTACATGAGGTAGTTCCTCAATCATCTTTTTCTTTCAGTCAGTTTTCACACTGATGTACAAATAGCAATACCAAAAGAACTTAAAAATAACAGTAGCGTGGGTCCTGATTATTTAGATGTCAATTTTTAAAACTTGGATCTGGTGTACTTGAACACCCATTAGTCGATCTCTTTAACCTTTCCTTAAATATATGCATCATTACTCTCATCAGGAAAACTACAAGGGTACCCACCATCTTCAAAGGAGGAGATAACACAGATTTAAGTAATTACCAACCAATTTCTATTATATGTACCATCACCAAATCAATTTTGGTAATGGTTCATCAATGAACGGAGTAACTACAGCTAAATATCTAGGTGTCTAGCTAGACTCAGAACTAAAATTTAAACTGCATTTCTAATTCTTATTTAATACCTTTTTATCAATCACCCAAAAAGCCAATTTGGGGTTGCCTCGCGCGCAATGTATTATGGGAGCGGGAGAAAGTAGCTTCGGACCCCAAACAAATACCAAAATGGCGGAAGCGAACATACAGTTATATAGCGAAAGGTACAAAATTAATGATTTTGAACTGTGGAAAGTTAATCAACTTAAACTATATATTCGCCGTAGAGGGCTGCATGGGTCTGTGAAGTGTAAGAAGGAACTATGTGCGCTAGTGTATGCTGCAACGGCAAACATACACGCACGCATACACTGTTTACAGTCGAGCCGGCCTTGTTTGGGTTACTCAAGCCGGGTCAAGGCCGATGCGTGAGCATGCGCTCTCGCAATACAGATAAAGCTTATTGTTTCACACAACAAATAAGAAAGAAAATTGTCTTACAGTCGATATAACCGATTATTGATTATGATATAATATATCTAAATACATATGATTTATATCTGAAGCCATTAAACGTCTCTCTGTAGATTTATCCTAAAATGTCCTTATATAATTCATCACTGTCTATTTTATGATAAACTTAACTGGTTACAGCCTGACAGGAGACGACAGTGGCACTGGTCGCAATTTATTTTCAAATGTGTTTATTTTGATGAACCACCATATTCAAATTTTTTTAGGTCCATTCACACCAACCTTCTCGTTTCGACACTCAGAAAAGCTCTTCTTTATTGTTTCTTCAGTTTGGAAAGAGGGAGGTCGGCGGTCTTTCTCCTTTAAGGCTACAAATGATTGGAACTATTTGCCTGTGACTCAAAGGTCAATAACATCCTATAGAAAGTTTAGGAACTTACTTTATACTCACCTTAAAACAGTGTCTGTGTCTGTAATGTTGCTTTCGAATCCTTATGTGTAAATTGTACTTGTGTAAGTTACAATTGACCTAAACTTCTGTTATCTGAATTGTAATGTGTCAGGAATGTGGGGGTTTGGAGGGGATGGTTGTGTGAACTAGACAGTTGTGCGATTGTCTTGTGTTCAATGTCTTTACTGTATTGTCTTTGTATTATCTGAACCATGTATAGCGTTGTCTTTTATGTTTGTTGATGTACGTATATGTCCAAGACTGCCTTCTTCCACCAAAGCTGAACAATACAATCCTAGATCCACATCAGCATCAAAAATTAATCACTGCTAAGTTGGGCCGTGCCCCACTTCTACTGAGATTTTCAGCCAAATCCTTTCATGACTTTTGGAGAAATCTTGTGAGCAAACAGACAAATAAGCAAACTGTAACAACCGCACAAACTCCTTGGAAGAAGGGGAAAAAAACATGAAGAAGAGCAAAAATCTCTTATTCAGTTTACTGCTAATGTACTTCATTGAGATGTATTTTAATTGTTCAATCTTGATATCTGTTGCACAATGTAGAAAAACACTAGGCTGAGCACATTTTTGTGTGTCACAGAAGAAGTTTTTTCTTTTTTCCTGGGATAGTCGCCAGGGGAAATTGATATTATCCATGTCCACTCGCACATGCTGTACAAACTTCATGTCTGCACTACCAGTCAAAAGCTTTTACACTCTTACCACTGGATTTAATGGAAATGTGTGTCAAAACTTCCTGACTCGTCGTGTATATTAGATACAACATGACAGACATAAACACCAAGAACACAAAGAAATATTTGCACACAGCTTAGAATATGCTTATTAGATTGCCAAGTTTGTATTTTCTTTCCCCTTGTCTAAAATAGAGAAAGAGTGACTCTCCAGTCCGCTAGAGAAAACCCAGCAAGACCCTGTTCGACCACAGCCCCACTAGCACCATCAGACTTTCCGACCACAACTCAGAGCTCTTCAAACTCAGATACTGGTTTGTTGAGTGTGCTCGGTGCAGATCCATAAGCATAAGTCAGAGCTACTAGGCCCAAGGATTGCTAATCCATGACCTTTTAAAGAGAGATAAGCTGAGTAAACCAGCTCTATCTTCACCACATTGCAGTGACGGTTGTGAGAGCTCAGCTCCAGCCCTGCAGTCTCATGTGCTCGAGGGTTCGGCTAAAGCAGTTCTCTGAAACGCTTCTGTGCTGGATTGAAAAGTGATTCAGCCATATGAGTGCAGTAATTATGTGGTTAGCCTTGGCAAGTGGTAGAGGCTAGCTGATTATTGCTACAGTTGACGAAACGGAAGCTGAAGACTCAGCTAGCCAGCTACACTGGTGCACTGTGTGGCAAACCAAGACCAGTTAGGAGTTACACTCCCTCTGTCTGAGAGGAAACCGTTACTCAGCCACACAGAGCGGCCTCTGTGTGTGTGTTTAAGTGTGAATGATGCAGTGGGTGTGTTTACTGAGGAGCGGCAGGATAGTTGAGGTTCATTGGGTTCAGTCACACTGTGAATGCAAAGACGGGCTTGTGTGTATGTGTCCTATACATCTCCTGTGTACCTGTGTGGTCCGTCAATGTTAAAAAAGTCAGGCTTAGGTATTCCTCACGAAAATTCAGAGTTTATCATGCTAAAAACTCATCCTGCACTAGGGGGCGAATGGTACTTCAGATCAAATGAAATACTTTCTTGAATTTTAAATTTCAGCAGTCCATTCAAAATGGAAGGAAGTGTTTTACTATGACAAATGACAAAAACAAGTCATCTTAATGACAACGAAGGGGAAGTTGATAGTGCCATTGAGCACAACATTGCAACCCTGGGGCTCAAGTTCTACATCCTGTTGTTTATTTTTACATTTGATGAACATTCATTCATTCATTCATTAATAATTTTCTATACAATTAGTCCAATTCAGGGTCGCAAGGGGCTGGAGCCTATCCCAGCTTTTAGCAGGCGAGAGGCAGGGTACACCCTGGACAGGTCATCAGTCTATCACAAGGCCAGCACAGAGAGACAAACAAACACTCACACTCACTCTTAGAGAGAATTTAGAGTGACCAATTAACCTATCACATGTGTCTTTGGATGGTGGGAGGAAGTTGGAATTCCCAGAGATAACCCATGCATGAATGGGGAGAACTATTGATGAATATTCAATCAATCACACAACACATATGTCTCTTTTCTGGTTGTGTTTAGGGCAATATTGCAATTTGATTAGGTTTAGAAATCAAATATTCCAGGTCATAGTTAAAAAATAACTCAGTTCGGGCTAAAACACCTTCATTCTGCTCTGTCAACACATGCCAGTTTAATTCTT
>JAPMNP010727700.1:0-11099 GCA_029874935.1 Atherina boyeri
GTGTAAATTGACCACTTCCAGTGAAATAATTATCCAACTAGTCATATGAATACCAAGCAGGCATGCATGCAGTGAATATCTGTCAGATTCACTGCTCGCTTGCCACATGCTGCTAAACACAATGGTGATGGCTAATTGTTCAACAATAAGCTTTAAAGCAGCTGTGCTGGAAAGAGTACTGAAAAGTACTGTAACATTGCTAAAATATTACACAATTACAAGTAAAAGTACTGGTGTGAGAGAAATACTCAAGTAAAAGTACAAAGTATTCATCAAAAAACTACTCAGAGTATTAGTTCCTTTTAAGCGTTGATGTCACCGTCACTTCTTCAGACTAGGGCTGGAAATTGTGTGTTTTCCTTTACCAAAAGTTAAAACGTTAGCGATCTATTAATCATTAATAATTGATAAGATACAAAACAAATGTTTTTTCTCATTTGAACTTTTTACTCCCTTATTCAGCAAATGTCTCCGGCAGACAAAAAACAAATTCCACGAAGAGCCATGACTATCAAATATCCATGAATACCTTTTTAACTGGTTACATTCCCAATTCAAAATCAATTAAAGATCAATGATTAACATCCTTTTTTTTTTTTTTTTTTTTCAANGTTTTCATCGGGTTGTTTGCTATCTAATCAGCTTACTGGATACAAATATACAGATAAAAGGTTTATTAATTTTTACATTATTAAAATTGCACTCAGTACTCAACTATGATTTTAAAAGTAACTTAGTTAATTACATGGATAAATGAACACTTAAGTACAAGTAAAAGTACAGACTTGAAAATCAACTCATAAAAGTACAATACGCCAAAAACTACAGAAATCTGAGTTGTAATTAATTATTCCTGCAAAGCAGCAGTCCACAAACCATCTTTTCTATGAAGCCTGCGGTGAACGTAATGGACGTTCATTACAATGAAAATGTAAAAATGACTGTGTAGTTACTGTTAGTGCTGTTACCATCAGAACTATTATTCGTTGTCCTGTGAAGTAGTTTGATGAGTGATGCAAAAACCATTCTGAAACCACACATTGATCTTTGTACTTTGTTTCACTGATTTATGTATGGATTTGACAATGGAATTACGGTGTTTAATTATAGCTATAGTTGAGATTTTAGATTCTTTGATCCAAACTGGTGCCTATGTCCTAAGCTTAACTCTCTTCTTCATATCTAATGAGCAGACAGGGTGGTAGCCTACTACTGATCTTCCTAGATACAAATGATGATTTGCACATCTAAAACTAAAATCAGTTCTGTTAGTGCTGTTGAAGAAACCAAATCTCCATCATACACAGTTTTTTATTATTCTCTACATTAGCTGAAGAAATGCAACTTTTAAACCTTTTTTTTTCCAGATATAGAAAAATGTTCTGGTTTGAAGTAGCAAGTCCATTCTGCTGTCCATAGAAAGTATGGGGGCTGCTAGAACAGTCTTTTATATATTTTGAAGGAGAATAATCTTTTTATGTGGTTGAAAAAGAGTGGTTGAAATATGAAACAGTCATGTGTGCTTGCACCTTCATTCATATTGTGGGTGTATCTGTTTCCATAGACTATTTGCTGCTCTATAGACGTTAAAGTCAAACTGCTCCATCCTATTATTATTATGCCAAGGTCAGATGAGTGGGCAACATAGCAGAGGAAAACAGATAAGAGTGATGGATCTTTTCGATAGATCAGGTTATTGCAAAAGGCTCCTTTGATCCAAAGTCACTGGGCAGAAACACAAAGTAGCCTACTATGTTGCTCATTGAATATAATCCAACAATTTTTTCTTTATGTGTTGTTTCCTGTAAAACACTCCTGAATACTTTTAGCTCAGTAGAATACAGCAGTATGACATTGCAAAGCTTTGTGTGATATGTAGCTGAAAATTAAATCAGCTAAAGGCTATCATGAAAACACAACAGCAAGCCTCTGGGGAAATAGGCCCATTAACGCACTGAATTTCTGGCTGCTATCATGTGTAATAAGTGCGTATGTGTGTGACAGAGCAACTAGAGGAAATGATAGGAGATTTGGGATGGGAGGATAATGACAAAAAAGGCTCAATTTAAAAGGAGGAACGTGACATGACAAGAAGCAGAAAACTGTCTGGCAATTCAGATTTTGCACCTTTGCAGATAATTAAATCTGCGGGATTCTTCTCATAGTAAGATTTTATGTTCTCCCGTTTTTGGAAATGTGATTAATTATTTTCTGACCCTGTAAACGTAGTAGCTACTAGTAGGTCTATAAATGCAAGAACAGATGGTTTAAAAAAAAAAAAAAGTAGGCCTAGTGTTTATCTCAGGTCTATAAATTGTGAATAGATTATGGGTCAACACACCTGATTTAAGAGTGTGGTAATGTCGCTACGATTTAATCATGGGACGAAAAAATTAAAACAGACAGCAAACTGCACGGTCTACTGTTTACATTTACATCCTTTCCGTGCTTGGAGAGGATGCTTTGCTTTGGGCAGATTGGCTATGAGACTCACAGTAGGCGTGTCTAAGTTACTTCTGCTGTCAACTATTGGCTGTTTGCTTGAAGAGCACAGTTATTTGTTCCTGATTGGACAGACGTACCTAGTGGTCTATCGTCTAATTGGTCAAAAAGTTGGCGGGATACAGTTAAACTAAATTTCGAATGTTCGAACTGGGGTCTTGATTTCCTCGGCGACAAAAACGTTTTTGAGGTCGGCAGGGGCTTGCAGGAACTCTTCAGTCTAATTGTTAATAGTTTTGTACGTTGTTTCAAGCAATACATATAAAGAAGAATGGCTGAACCACTAAAGGTAACTTGACAATCCCTTGGATATTTGCTGATATCAGCCTGTTGCACTTTGTAAAACGTTTAATCAACGGTTAACGTGGGTTAGCTTACACGCTTTTGCTATATTGAAAATGATCTTAAACGGCATGTGGTACATTGTGTTTTGTGATTTCTGAGACGTTCAAATTGACTATGCAAAATGTAATGGACAAAAACGCATCTATATATTATTGTAGTTATTTTGTACATCACTTTGGAGACACGAGCACTTTTCCCAACGTTATCATCCATTAGTATCTTTTTAGGGCTCCAATCAATGCTCTGGTTTTACATTAACCTAACGCTGAACCTCCTCATCTGTACATTAAACTCGTGTAACCTACATTTTGCATTCTTGTCTGACCAAACGTAGTTTTATTTGTGTATTTTAGGTCGATAGGTTTTCAAGGACACGTGGGGAACTTGCTTTGATGCCATTAGCTTTTATGTTTCAAGCTATAAAATGGGACATCTTATTGCGAAAGAAAGTAAAAGTACATTAATCTTGTTGCAATGAAAACATAGAGGAATGAAAATAAACACAGGCTGAAGCATTTAGTGCTTATGAAATGAAGAATAACTTAATCCCAGAAGGAAATTGCAGTGTTGTTGTTGTTGTTGTTTTTTTTTTTCATCGAAGTGTTTTATTCTATGAATGTAAACCCTACCAGGCTGCTGTTTTAAAACACAGCATAACCTTGTGTTGTTTCCACCAGGCGTTTTTAGAAAATAAACCACTGGGAAAGGTGAAGAAAGATCCTAAGCGGCTGTCTGTGGAGAGGATCTATCAGAAGAAGACACAGTTGGAGCATATTCTGCTCAGACCTGATTCCTACATAGGCTCTGTAGAGCCTGTCACTCAAGTAAGAAATCACGAGCCTTTTTTTTATGAACGGCAGACTAGAATGTTGATTATTACAAACATGTTTATAATCATCAGCTGACTTCTTCTTTCAGCAAATGTGGGTGTATGATGAGGGCGTTGGACTGAACTCCCGTGATGTGACATTTGTGCCTGGGCTCTACAAGATTTTTGACGAGATCCTTGGTGAGTGAATGGCTATCACGATTTGAAATAATTTATAATCTTTGCTATGTTACAGCACATGCTTTTTACTGAAACCCTGTTTATTAAATTTCTCCTATAGTAAATGCAGCTGACAATAAGCAGAGGGACAACAACATGTCCTGCATCAAAGTCAACATTGATGTGTGAGTAATATGTAACATCTCACAACCAGATCTTAAAATATCTTGAAATCCAACCACATTGTTACTTTGCTTATACAGTCCCCACTCACTGTACATCAATTACAAAGTATCTGATGGTGAAAATGTATGTATTTTCTTAGTGAAAACAACACCATCAGCATTAGGAATAATGGGAAGGGGATTCCTGTGGTGGAGCACAAGGTGGAGAAAGTCTTTGTGCCTGCTCTCATCTTTGGGCAGCTCCTTACCTCCAGTAACTATGATGATGATGAGAAGAAAGTTACTGGTAAGATCAGTTGTTTCTATGTTTTTACATTACATTTGACATGTGACTACATTCATCTCATTAATTAAATGTTTGATACCTGGACATTACAAAATCACACCCATGAAAAAAGCTCAACGTGTGTGCAATATTTGCGATTGAAAAATGGCTTTAATCTTTCTGTTTTAATAATGTCTGGTGATTTAAATTAATAATTGCAAAGACTCTATTCTGAGGTGAAAAGAGGTCCCTGTTAAATATAATCCCACACATTGCATTGTCTAAACTAACAGCAGCTTACTGACTTCCATACTTGTTTTTTAGGTGGGCGTAATGGGTATGGTGCTAAGCTTTGCAACATCTTCAGTACAAAGTTCACCGTAGAGACAGCCTGTAAAGAGTCGAAGAAGGTTTTCAAGCAGGTAGAAAGCAGGATGATTCACCCTTGCTCTTTCTGTTATTAGCAGAAAAGACCATTTTTATAGTGCTTCCATATTTTGTTTTCTCAGACTTGGTATGATAACATGGGGAGAACAGGGAATGCTGACATCAAACCTTTTGATGGAGAAGAGTACACTTGCATCACCTTCAGGCCTGATCTGCCCAAGTTTAAGATGAGCATCCTGGACAAAGACACAGTAGCTTTGATGACCAGGAGGGCCTATGACATAGCGGGATCCAGCAAGGGTGTCAAGGTGTTCTTCAATGGCAAGAGACTGCCAGTAAGTTTCCATAGGCTTTGAATTTTATGTCTTGCACTTTATTTTCCGCCAACTGTCTGAAAACTTTCATTTATAAATGTTATTCATTATTCTTTTAACATTCTATATATGAAATGTTCAAAGCTTGGCAACTACAGAATTTTACTATCAATTATAATATTTTAAGCTGATATGTTTCAGATTGAACTCTTTGATGTGAGAGAGGCTTAACTGCTGTCAGAGTGCATCCATGGCTCTTTGATTTAGTTAACATATGTTACACTGTTTTGAGTTTCAGAATGAGCCTATTGTAATTGATCACACTATGATGCTTGCAATTTCTTAGAATAAATGTGTTAACAGTATTTTGCTTTTTCACATGACTCTATTGCCATGTTTAGTCTCTAGAGGAGTTTTCCTATTTTGTCTAACAACCCATAATTTCCAAGAAACAAACTTGTGTGTAGAGCTTCATTACACATTGTTGCTAATAGCTGTTTTCTAATTTGGAATACACCCACTCCAAGGTATATGTTAAATCTCCCAGTCCTAACATGTGTTTAACAAAGGCAACACTATCTCTGCCCCATGCTGCATATTTTTGTTTTGTAAACAAAATTCGTAAATCTTGCTCTTGCACTCCAGGTTACCGGTTTTCGTAGCTATGTGGACATGTACGTGAAGGACAAGGTGAATGAGCTGGGTGGTCCCCTCATTGTGGTCCATGAGACAGTAAATGACCGTTGGGAAGTGTGCCTCACCATGAGCGAGAAAGGGTTCCAGCAAGTCAGCTTTGTCAACAGCATTGCCACTACGAAGGTAATGACTCATTGCGCTCTTTGTAGTGGATGCATTGTGTATCAGAGTAATTAATGAAATAGTAATGGGCTTGACCTCCTAATTCCAATTATCAATTTGAGATTTGAAGAAGTTTGTTGGAATACTGTGCCAGTCCTAACTTTCTTGTTTTGTCAGCCATTTTTTAATTTACATCTAAGAGCTTCTATAAAGCATTTTGAGGCTTTCTTTTTGTTAAGTACAAGTTTGGCTGCTCTCCAAGCCACTTTGTGTCACTGTGATTAAGATTTACAACATTTATTCTGCAAATGGGATCTTTTGTGTGTTTTTGCGTGTGTGTGTTATGGGTCTTAGGGAGGCAGGCACATAGACTATGTGACTGACCAGGTGGTTAGCAAGCTCATTGAAGTGGTGAAGAAGAAGAACAAAGCTGGTGTAGCTGTCAAACCTTTTCAGGTAGACTAACTATTGCTTCTTCTGTTATAGAACCAAACACATAGTCAGTTCAAACTCATGCCTGTTTTTACTGATTTCTATCCAATCTCCATATAGGTCAAGAACCACATGTGGCTGTTTGTTAACTGCCTGATTGAAAACCCCACCTTTGACTCTCAGACCAAAGAGAACATGACACTTCAGCAGAAGAAGTTTGGGTCCACTTGTCCCCTTGGTGACAAGTTTATTAAGCAGGTAATGAAGAAAAGCAATGACATTTTATCATTTGGGAATGCAATGCACCCATCCAGCTTTCTTTAATTGCCACATATCTTCTGGTTCTTGTAGGCCACAACTTGCGGAATTGTGGAAAGCATTATGAACTGGGTGAAGTTCAAGGCTCAGTCTGAGCTCAACCGTAAATGCTCTGCTGTTAAGCACACAAAAATCAAAGGCGTGCCAAAACTGGATGATGCTAATGATGCAGGTAATGTGTATCTCGCTACTGTTTCATTTTAATACTCTTTAATGTTATATAGATTCCAGTGAGCAGCAGTTTTCCCGTAATAACCATGTTTCCTGGCAGGTGGGAAGAGCTCTATTGGCTGCACACTGATCCTTACTGAAGGAGACTCAGCCAAGACACTTGCTGTGTCTGGGCTGGGAGTGGTTGGAAGGGATCGATATGGCGTGTTCCCTCTCAGAGGAAAAATGCTCAACGTCCGGGAGGCCTCACACAAACAGGTCAGACTTCACAAGTATTTCTTTTTCTTTTTCTTGTAATCTGATGACAGTTTTGTAGTGTAGCAGCTATGTATGGGATGTGCACGTATAGGTACACATAGCTATATGTGTAAATAATCATGACATTTAATTAACTAAAACACAGTTTAAATCACTGTTCGGTTGAAGAAAACTGTTTAACACCATCTGTCTGTAATGTCAACAACATTTAGGATAATTGGTGTGCTCTTCCTCTGCAGATTATGGAAAACGCTGAAATTAACAACATCATCAAGATCCTCGGTCTACAGTACAAGAAGAACTACAGCGACCCAGAATCCCTCAAAAGTCTGCGCTATGGCAAGATCATGATCATGACAGATCAGGTGATTTATTTAAATCACAGCCATAAAATTCTTATCACAGTATTTGAAGGGCTCTGAAAGGCAGTTTAGACCAGGTTTTGATATTGTTTCTTATTTCTTACTTGAACTAGGCCTCTAAATTTTAACCACCATTCCTCTCAGCAAGGTCTTTTATCTAGTGGAAAAGTCTCAGAACTCGTATGAAGCATGGCGGTTATCATAACAAAGATCTTATTCTCAGACATCAGTTTTAAGAAGGATGCAGAAATATTAAACTTGTTACATTATTTCACTGCAATTTAAAGCTCCTTAAGTTTTTTTTTATATCATATTGAGATTGTCTCTTGTCCTTTTGGGTGAATTTCCACATGTATACAACTAACTGATGTTTATCCTTGATCTTTAATCTGATGTTTGTTTGTTTTGTTTTTTTGTTTTTGTTTTTTTTAAAAAAATGTATCTCTCTGACAGGATCAAGATGGTTCCCACATTAAGGGTTTGCTGATCAACTTCATCCACCACAACTGGCCATCGTTGCTCCGCCATAACTTCCTGGAAGAGTTCATCACTCCCATTATCAAGGTGCTAAGTCTTGATACTGCTTCAGATATCTTTACTTGGCTGTTTGCCAGTTTGGGCTGCATGCCAGCAAATGACAAAATTACATTATTTGATAGCTGACTAATATAACTAATAATTTGGACTAAATTAAATTTCAAATTCCAGAAGACGTACACAATTAATTTTCCAAGCAGGTTGCCTAAATGTATTACCATACTGCCATCTAGTGGCAAAACCTGATAATACTCAACTGAACGAAGGTTTAAGAAAGCTGCATTGGACTTGTCCTGTTGTGTTGGTGATGACTACTACTATGTCAGGACATCAACACACTGACATTTTGTTCCCCTTTCTTTAGGCTTCTCACAAGAAAAACCAGCTGTCTTTCTACAGTATCCCTGAGTTCAACGCATGGAAGGATAGCCAGCCCAACCACAAATCTTGGAAAGTCAAATACTACAAAGGTTTGTTCCAAACCCCTGTGTGGTAGTAAAGCCAGACAAGTAAGCAATTCATCACACTTTGTTAGTGTCTCGGACACACTTGTGAATGAGTTTTTGATATTGTGATAACTATTCTCTCTCTGTCCATCCAGGTTTGGGAACCAGCACATCTCAGGAAGCCAAGGAGTACTTCTCGGATATGAAGAGACATCGTATCCCTTTCAAGTACTCAGGACCTGAAGATGATGAAGCTATATCCCTTGTAAGATGTTGCTCACCTGTTTTTAGTTGAAATCTGACTTTTTGGGCTGGATGTAACTAGTCGTTTTGATGTTCTATTCAAATCTTCTCCTTTTTGCTTGCTTGTTTTTTACTGTGGTCAGGCCTTTAGCAAGAAAAAAGTGGAGGAGCGAAAAGAGTGGCTCACCAATTTCATGGTCAACAGGCGCCAGCGCAGGGAGCACAACCTTCCTGAGGTAATGCTTTAACTGTTGATTAGCTTAATGGGTGGTATTACTGTTTTCAATTAAGTTTTAATGTTGGTTTTGCTGTTTGTTTACAGGATTACCTTTACGGTCAATCGACCAAGTCTCTTTCTTACAATGACTTTGTCAACAAGGAGCTTGTACTTTTCTCCAACTCTGACAATGAGAGGTCCATTCCCTGCTTGGTGGATGGTACGCAAAAGGATTATGACAACTAACTTTTATTTAACCCTTAAATGTGCTGTTGTATTACAATCGTTTTCATAAATGTGCTTATTCGGTTTGTCTCAGGTCTGAAACCAGGTCAGAGGAAGGTGCTGTACTGTTGCTTCAAAAGGAATGACAAACGGGAGGTAAAGGTGGCCCAGCTGGCCGGTTCAGTGGCTGAGATGTCGGCCTACCACCATGGTGAGGTGAGAGAGCCTTAATTAACCGATGTCAGTGAGTTTTCAATGCTGACGATAGCAGTTGTTGGTTAATAAATGTAGTTGTTTTTTTTATTTATTATTGTACTTATTCACACCTGTTTAGTATTGTTTGCCATCAGCTCAATTTTATTTAAAAAGCTAACCATGTTTACAAACAGTAACTATTATTTAATTGAATTGTTAATGGCACCGAATTGCTTAAATCTTGTCTTTTTATTGATCATCATAGCCCTGAAATGTACGCAATTATTTGACATAACCAGTGCTGGCACTGTTGAGAAGAATTGTTGGTTTAATCTCAACTCTTTTTATTTTTCAGGTGTCTCTGATGATGACAATCGTTGGTTTGGCCCAGAACTTTGTGGGAAGCAACAACCTAAACCTTCTACAGCCTATGGGACAGTTTGGAACCAGGCTGCATGGTGGCAAGGACTCGGCCAGTCCTCGATACATCTTCACCATGCTTAGGTTGGAAATGAGCACATCACAAAACACTAGTCTCAGACCTCCTGTGCACTGTTGTATGGAGGTATGTTTTTATAGTTCTATATGGTCACTTACTGACTTTGAATTCTCCCAACTTTCAGCCCCCTGGCTCGTCTTCTCTTCCCATCAGTGGATGACAACCTACTGAAGTACAACTTTGATGACAACCAGCGCGTGGAGCCAGAATGGTACATTCCTATCATCCCCACTGTGCTGGTGAACGGTTCCGAAGGTATCGGCACAGGCTGGGCCAGCAAGATTCTCAACTTTGACATACGCGAGATCGTCAATAACATCCACCGTATGCTCAATGGCGATGAGCCACTGCCTATGGTGAGGATGGGACATGGAATCCTGAAAACCGTCATCATGTACTTTCTTGCATACAAATAGGCTGACAAAAGCTTCTCCTTTTTTTCTTTTTTTTCCTTGTAGCTTCCAAATTACAAAGGCTTCAAAGGCACTATTGAGCATGTGATGGACAACCAGTACATGAATAGTGGAGAAGTGGCCATTATTGATTCCACCACCATTGAGATCTCTGAATTACCTGTCAAGTCCTGGACACAGGTAAGCCATTGAAACCTTGCCATTTTTAAAGTGTGCATTAAAGATGTATGAATATAAATTCTAATATCAAGCTCCAATCTGACTCCAACTAAATAGTTTATTTTTCATTTAAAGGTATTTCTAGTAAGTGATTAACTCTAAATCGCATTGTTTTCTGTGGTTTAGAGCTACAAAGAAAATGTGCTGGAGCCGATGTTGAATGGCACAGAGAAAGTTCCTCCTCTGATCACGGACTACAAGGAATATCACACTGACACGACCGTGCGCTTTGTCGTCAAGATGACAGAAGAGAAGCTGAGGGAAGCGGAGGCTGCTGGCCTGCATAAAGTTTTCAAGCTCCAGAGTTCTCTCACCTGTAATTCTATGGTAATTGCTATCACATAAGTCCAAAATTCTGCTTACTGGACAAAATTAAATTATCTCTGGAGCGCTCAGTTTCTTTCCAAACCAGCACCAACATTCAATATTTTCTTTATTTGTTTTCAGGTTCTGTTTGACCATGTGGGCAGCTTGAAAAAGTATGAATCCGTGCAGGATATCCTAAAGGACTTCTTTGACTTGAGGATGAACTACTATGTGCTGAGAAAAGACTGGTTGACTGGCATGCTGGGGGCAGAGAGTGCTAAACTCTCAAACCAGGCCCGTTTCATCCTGGAGAAAATTCAGGGCACCTTGGTCATTGGTTAGTAACTAGCTTTAAGACACTTTTGACATTATGATTCCAGACCTGCCAACCTGTACGCATTTTGCGTAGCAGGTATGCAAGTTGATATCTAAATACTCGCCCCTCTAAACTACGCAAAAAGCTGTGGAGATGTG
>JAPMNP010727704.1:0-14689 GCA_029874935.1 Atherina boyeri
GTTTTGCGACATGTAATGACGTCTTTTTGGCCTCTAGAGGCGCTAAACCAGAAGAGTAATGCGGTGTGACTTTAAGCAGATCCAACTCAAACAAAAAGTTTTTGATTCTGAAAAAGGAATTTTCACATAATTTGCAGTAGACACTGCTCTCCTCTTCCAAAGCAATTAATGTTTTTTATATTGTGTGACGTAGGAACAAACCAAAGCTTTGCCAAGCAGGGTGCAGGGCATGATCAGGAATGAAATCCATGTGCTTTTTGCTCTACAAGTCTTATCAGAGGAAATCATAGATCTGAGCAAATCCCCCACTTCAAACAAATTGCCAATACTGTATGGGGTAATAAGATGCTGAAAGTCAGTTTTCATTTTGGGAAGCAACTCTCTCCAACTGGCTGTTAACAACCCAGTCATCAACCTGAAGTAAAATTGTCTTGCTTCTGAGAATATTCTGAACTTAAACCCTCTGAGCTGCTCCTCTCCTATCCAAGGCTTTTCACTAACTGCTTGAAAGATATATCCTGCATCAATATCTGGGAAAACTAGCCACCTCCTGGATATGCTTTCAGTTGTATTGCAACAGGCATTGGCTGTGATTTGTGCACCCTTCTCCCTTGCTCTGTGTCCTACCTCCCCAGGGGGTACCACACATACCACATTCAAAGCCCCTTAAGCCCATGCAAGTGGTTTTTGATGGCTAAGGCTACCATTGTGGATTTTGTGCCAAAACCTAAACATTTGTCTTTAGTGCCTAAATCTAATCAGTTGTTATTCAATGCCTTACTTTAGAGCTTTGCTAGAGCCTAGCCTAGCTGCCATCACATGAGAGTTTGCCTGTCCATCACAGGTCCAACACAGAGACAAACAAGACATGGCAATTTACATGGCAAGAACATGCTAGCTCTCCAAAGAAAGGTCCCAACCGCCCATGGGAACTTTCTTGCTGTGAAATGATATTACTATGGTTTTGCTTCATCACCTAAAACTAGAAACACTTAGAAATGTAACTTTTTGTTTCAGTGTCCATGAAAAAAATTATATGTATAATTCATCTCACAAACTGACTTTTCTGTGCTGGGGGGCCAGTAAATCTTGACAAATTGAAGAGCAACTTGTATCCATCCATTTTCTAAACCGCTTATCCAATTCAGGGCTGGAGTCTATCCCAGCTATTGGCAGGCGACAGGCAGGGTATTCTGGACAGGTTGCCAGTCCGTCACAGTTATTTGTATCATGTATGAGTAAATGATTACCACTTTAAATGACATCTTCGAGTCCCCAGGAACAGAACTGAAGCTGGGTGATAATGTAGACACAGTGGTAATAACGTATTTACTACATTATCTGAAATCATCATGTGATGTCCAGTGGCATGTTCTAGACCAGGGGTCTGCAACCAAGTGGCTCTTTGGACCTTCCACGATGTCTCCCAATAACTTATCCCAATAACAAATATTAAAGAATATATAATAACAAATGCAGGTTTTAGTTATTTTTTTATGGAATAATTGTCTTAAATTTCCACGACAAAAAAGTATCAGTGATATCATTTTGAGATCTGTTTTTCTCATCATTTGCTTTGGGGCTTTATTATGGGCTTTTTCCTTTTTTTACTGTTACGATCCCAGTTAGTCCATTGCCTCATTCAGGGCAGCTGTGTTGGCCTGGTGTTGTTCTCAGCTTGCCACTCAATCATTTGCAGTGAAGGGCCATAACATTACATAGTTTTCCACAAATATCTACATCCAATAGAAGAATATGTATCTATTTTCTTTTTGCAAAAGTTCTTTTTTCTATTAGAAAAAAAAAAGAAAATAAATTATGCTTCTTCAATAAATGACAACAGCTCTCTTACATACAAGTTGTCTTATGTCTTATGGTCATCATGAGACATTTGCAGGTTGAAACAAGTTTTAGTTGGGTAAAGGACAAAAATGGCTCTTTGGATTATAAAGGTTGCAGACCCCTGGTCCAGATCATAAATCAGTTCAAATGTTGCATCACAAGCCCTGACTGCAATTTAGATTTTAGATTAATATTTGAAACATTGTTCCTGCCAAATGATTCAGGAAAACTGCTGCCATCTGCCATCTAATGGTACCTAGAGGATTGGTGTCAGTGATTGGGCATCTGTTAAGGCCATGCAATGTTGTTGAAAAAAATATATGCAAACTCTTTAAAGTTGCTGGAACCTTTAGGTTCTGCTCAGACTCATATCCAGGATTGCCTTCAATTTGACTTTTAGGTAATAGTACATATGAAAAACCTCATCCAAAGACAACTGAGCTGCCATTGTTTAAAATGTAGCAAAATATTTCTTCTTAATGCTTTTTGTTTTGATATAATTTTGTGGATTGAAATACATTTATCTGCTTCTGCTTTCAAACATAAACAGGTTTCTGTTTCATGTTTTATGTGATGAAATTTAAACATGTTAGCATGAAGAATTTGACTCTGGTAACATAAGAGAGCTAATTAAAAAAAACGGAACCATAATGACGACATTGCAAATTAACCCACTTAAGAATATATACAATGATCCTCTCAGCCAAACTGTGCAGGGGCACTGTTAATGTGGTTTCCAGTCTTGCCCAAGCAGAACAAAACATGCTGCCTCATACATTCCTGGGCTGGAGAGGAGGGGGGGAAATGGGAGGTACAAAAGAGGACAGAAAGCAGGTGTATGGCTGGCAAAAGCCAAGGAAAGATTGAGCAAAAGGAAGTCGCCCAATGTGTGTTAGATTCTCTGGTTTTCAATAAGATTTTTCCTGTAATAGATTCTATTTACAGATAAAGTTTTTTAAAATATGAATTATAAGAATGCATATCTGAACATTGCATAACTGGACCAGTTTCAATCCTCAGTTTGATGGGATATCAAATTAAGATGTTTGCAGGATTGTCAGTCAATGCATGTAAGGTGGCTGGAGGAATGATGGAGTATAATCACAGGAAAGACTATAAACAAAAGACTGGAATTCAAGATCATATTATGACATTATTTCTCTTTGTCTTAATATTCATTTGTTGCTCACTTTTAATTTTTCCACACAAAATCTTTTTTTAGTTTTGTTTCTGTTTTTTTTACTTTGGCAATCACAACTGCTTGTTTAAGTTTTGGCAGAACACTTTCTTAGTTAGGTTTCGGCACTCCAAAGCAACACTACATAACTTTCTGATCCTGAAAACTCTGTTTCTGATTAATTTTTATGACACACTAACATTTATAATACACATTCCTGGAGTTGCCATTGCCCTCACGTGTCACAAGGCTGAGACGTCGAACTTCACATTATTTTTTACCCAGCATCACTTAACATCTGCATTTTACTTTACAGCACCAGGGGATTCACCAGCAACTGGATATCAACAAAAGCTCAGAGAAAAGACAGGATGCAAAAGGAATGCCAAATTAGCCTTTAGGGCAAGGTTAACCAATCCGGTCCTACGAAGTCTGCAGTCCTGCCTGTATTCAATGTTCCCCTGCTCAAACACACCTGACTCAAATCAATGAGTCATTGTTCTGAACCCAATTGGCTATTGGATCCATTTAATTTGCATCAGGTGTTTTTGAGCAAGGACAGATTGAAAACCAGCTGGATTGTGAACCCCTTCGACCAAATTGGCTGACCCTGCTTTAGGGGATACAAAAGTGCAAAAATCTGACAAAGATCAATTGTGCTGCTTTAAAGCTACTTGCTTGGGTTTAGGAAAAGATTGTTGTCTGGTTTAAAATCATTTGAAGCACTTTGCTTTGCTTCAGCGGCTTTGGATAGGCAAGGCTTATTTTTACATTTACAAGACATTTCAAAGTGCTTTACATAAAACATGAAAAGCATTACAGGATGGTCCTGATAAAATACTGAAAAGTAATGACATAGAAAGTCATAATCATGTCAAAATCACGTTGAAATCTGCATCTAAATATTGATAAGTGATGACGTGGTTTCTGACAAAACAACAGTATGACACCAGTTGAGTGATATTGGGCTATTGGGATATTGGGCGCAATAAATCACATTGCGTAATGATAGTGGAAAATATATGGTTGTTATGATCCTATAGCCATACATTTGTTGATTTCAGTCCAGATTTTATCACATGCTTTTGTTTTTTCTGTTGTCAGTTTCCTGCTTATTTCTTTTTTACAATGAGCACATCTACATATTTCCTTTTTACCATCAGTAGTACAAAAGATTGTCTCCAGTATAAAATGGGAGAGCTTTGAAGTCTTGTGAGCCTCACAATGTGAGAATGAATAAAGTAAATTTGGAAGTGAGCTGGTTGAGTTTGGAGGAGCAGTTAGGTAGAATAACTATTCAACAACAAATCCACATACTGTATATCTAAACTACATGCGGGTCATATATTTACATTTTCCTTTGGTACAACATAGTTGCTTTGACAAATCTTGCAAAGAAAAAATATCTAAAAAAAATTTTTCCCTTTTCTTTCATCTTGTAAATACTGATTTGTTGGCTGAATGTTCAAAATGGTTCAAATACCACGAAAGGCCATACCTCTAGCTTCATTCTTACTTTTCTGGCATTTTTGAATCTCTAAAATGGTGTTCATTGCATGAAATTGGTGGGGAAGTATATACTAGTAGGCCTTGAAAATAAAAAGAATATAGTACACACCCTTTGGCCTTACAGCCTTGTAAACCTAACCAAGCATGTTTCTTTGTCTCAGCCCTGCTCTCTAAAGCAGTTTGGTCCTGAGCAACCCTGATGTTTTTACAGGATTGTGAATCTGAAAATCTCCAGTTTCGCTGTCAAACCACAATAAAAAAGAACATTCTCTTGTAATGGCTTGTCTACAGTTTTGCAGACAGCAGCAACACATACCAGGCATTTACAGTACTGTAAAGAGACCTCACATTCCAATCAGAGGGTACCCAAAATGGCTGAGATGTCAAAAATGATTTGAAGAGAGACTTGTATGCCTTTATGAGCTGTGGTCAAGACCTCCACTTTAATCTATGGCAGGACTCATCTTCTGACTGGTTTGGCTTGGATTTGCTGATGTTCTTAAGGTTTTTCCTAATCTAAATAATAAATATTTGAGGAACTGGGCATTTTAATAGCGAAACTGTTTCTATAGATCTTTTTGTAGTTAGATCCCATTATGGATTGACTGATGTGGTGAGGTAAGTGGACATTTGGGGCAAATTACTCAAAAGGATAACATTATGCACAATGCGTTGGCAGAATTAGAGTCCATAAAGGGGCGAAGGGAGGGAGAGAGGGTTGGGAAGGGGTTTGGAAAGTCCAAACCCCCTAGAAAGAAACCACAGCAGAGTAACCACAAACATGGGGTGGTGCTGATGGTTAGCAGGCTTGGCGCTGCATTCAGAAAAAACAAATGTCTAATGGGGAAAGAAGAAGGATAGAGACTCCATGAGGGTCAATAGTAACATCTTCACAGTTTGATTTTTTACACCTTTATTCACTTATATAATGGATTTTTTCCCTTTCCTCACCCACACATTTCTTGATGGAACAGGATAGAAAGAAAGTTGACGTGTTTTTAAAGGTGCAGTATAGCTTATTTTCTAGGTGTTGTGGCAGTATGCTCAACAACATGTGAAGCTGTTGACCACACATAGTAAACTGCAAAATTATGACCAACTCATGGATTGAATGTTTATTTTCAATTTTGTTTGGTTTTAAGTGAAGAAAACCATAATGATGTTTAAGTATGTATAAAGTCTAACTTTAATAGGAGGTTACTTTGTATTGAATTTCATGTTGATTTGTAAGATCATGTGTACAGTGCATATGTTAAATTCAATCTCAGAGGGTAACTTTTATAATTTTGGTTATTCTCTTTCATATCATGTTGCTCATTACAGCACTCCCATGAAGTAGAGTACAGCTCACAAGCATGGGTGCAGTTCCACTGTGGGCTTCCTACATGTGGCCAGTCAGGTGTTAGTAGGGTTTTTTTTATTTTAGGGATAAACATTAGCATGGGTATTTTTATGAACAGGATTTTTCCCTCCTCCATTCCCAAAAAATATCATGGCCACACAGCATTTATACATATAGCTATTCCCAATCTTCTGGTGATGTTGGCATCAGGTTGTACATCACTGGAGTGTTGTTTTAGCTGTCTACTCCATAAGGCATTCTGACATAAGTTTACTGTTAACATGGAAATAAAGAATCCCAAGGAGTGTGTAATATTTGTTTCATTAAACCAATGAAGTGGTGCACAATTTCATGCCTCAAGCCAAAAACTTTGGTTAGCATAAATACAATCAGAAAAAGTGAAATCTTTACCCTGGAGAACATTTTCTGAAATGTTTGATTCCAGTTCAGGAATAGGGCAAGTATAGATAAATAAGGTTAATTTTGAACTGTGAGCCATGCAAAACTTTATCAGTGAAGTCCTACATTGAAAATATAGGGCTGGCAATGAGCATGATTGATCATTTTTGTTTTGGATTATCTGATTATAACACCTCAACAACACTGTAGCAAACAATGCCATTCATCATAATAGCATTTTCACATAAACCTTTATAATACAAATGACTTTCTCTGCTGATACATTTGAAGTTTACACAAAAATGATCAGCTTGGTCAGACCTTTTTTTCATTTTTAGCTTTTGTCCTTTAAATTTTAGACACCAAGTTTCACATCATGTTACCCAAATGCCCAAAATGTATTTTTGAGTAATAAATGGATACGTGGAAGGGTAAAACAAAGAAATGTGATCAAAATAGACTGAGTTTTGATTTGCTGTATGTTTTTCTTTTATCTCTCTCATCTTTCTCTACCTTGCAGCAGTTTTGAACACTGAAGGAGTTTTCATGCCTGAATGCAGTTTGTTTAGAGGGAAACAGTCTCAGAAACCAGTTGGACATTGTTGCAAGAATAGTTTTGAATAATAAAACCCAACCCAGTGACAGGAAAATATATTTTCTTCTCTAAATGATGCACACTGATGCTCTGTTTGTTTAGTTAAAGAGGAAATATTTAGATGCACCAAATTTCAGACTGCTTAGATTGTAGCACAACACAATTTCTTAAAAAGAAAAAAAAGAAGGAAAAAAGAAAGCCTTTCCACCGAAACCAAATATGCTTTTTAGTAGTTTCACAGTGTTTTGCCTCACTGACTAGGTGTGACCTGGCTTAGCCGTGCTGCTGTCAGATCAGCTCAGTTCTGCTCTGTGTGCGTTGGACAGGTCAGCTTCCTCACTAACAAGACAGACATGAGTTTTACGTCTGTTTTTCCTACAGAGAGCAGTGAAAACATAAGGAGAGAAAAGTGAACGAAGGAGAAAGGCAACCATGGAGCTGGTGGATATTTGAGGGTGGATACTGATTATGATATTTCAGGTTTCAGATTGTAATAACAAATAATGTGCTGACATTTAAACATTTCAGTAGGGACTTTTTTTTATATACCACAAAGCCTAAAAAATGACAGGAATTCAGCTGCTGCCACATATTTGTCTTTTAATGAGGGTGGGAAAGTCTCTGAAACAGGATTAAGACGGGTTTGGGGCATGAAAACCTACCACTAGAACCCATATAATGATCGTACGCAAAGTTACAATTATAATACAAAGAGCTAAAGGATGATTTAAAAACCCCAAAACAAAAGTAAACAAAACAAAATAAAAACCTCTTTGGAGTCGAATTGGGATCTGATGAGACTTCAGCACAGCTTTTTCAGACATGGCATGTGTATCATCAGTCTGTTAAAGTGACATCAATATGTCATTTGAGCATAATTAGCTTTTCCTTTAATATCACCCAAAGCTGCATTTAGAAATATCCTGGATGATGACTGTTATTTCTCATTAGTGAGGCAGGTGCAATGTATGTTATCACGATAACATGCCATCATCTTTCAGTCTTCCTTGTAAACTGCTTTGTGTTTTCCCAAATGTTCAGCTGGATAATAATCCCTGTGGTCATGCTGTTTTCTCTTTTCTCCCTCTCCACCCCCCTCCCAACCATTATGTAAGCCCTGGAGTTTTGTGACTGGTCCACCTAGACCTGACCTCAGCTGTTCCACCACTGACTCATGTAAACATTTGGCTCACTGTGCCGTTTGCAAGTACACAATCAAAACTTGACTAACATTGTGGATACTTGTGATGTCATTGTCTTTAGTTGGTTTTACCTAACCTAACATTTCTGTTCTCCGATTTCATCCTGGTCCTGAACCTATTGACTTCACAGTTGTTTGAGTTGGGAATGCTGAATACATGCCACGTGTTTGAACTGTTGCTAAAAGAAATATATTGCTTCAGTTAAGGAAGTAATAACAAATTGACTATGAGACAAATCTGATATTATAAGAAACTGCTGCTGACATTCTCCTGGAAGCAAAGTTTCTCTTGTTTCCTCACTATCACAGACTAAAATGCTGTGGTTAATCACTGAGGCAGATCCACACAAGACATTTTGCTCTCTGAAATTCTGCAGGAAATCAAAAGATCATTATGTTTAACTTTGATAGTTGGGAAAATATTTTAAAACACATGCATGTCTAATCTTTAACCCTTTAAAGAAATTTTTAAGAGAAAATTCTAATTTTTTCAATCGGAAGTCGTCATTTGGGCCTTTAACAAAATACAACAAAAGATTAACAAAAATATTTTTTCAGGATTCACTATTAATTATTGTGTGATAACGTTAAATTTATTGTAGTGTTACGTCTTCTGCCTCCTGGTATCGGCTACATCAGATTGTGTAGAACAGTGTTTTAAGCAAAGTTTTTACCATACAATGATGTAAAAAGACGTAGATGCAAAAAGTTTGAGAAACTTTAAGTATCAATTATGATACGTTTGGCTTTGTAGGGTTAAGATCATCAATGGGAAGGCTCCCCCACCACTCTGTGCTTTTATACAGCAGAAGCTATCAGCAGCAGAACCACAAGGTCTGCTTTAAGAGAGGACTTTGTCGTCCCTCTTGGGTCCAGTTCCTTTGGCCAATTAATTTTCTGTGAGAGCCTCTAAACTATGGAACCAATTGCCAGTGGACATTAGAATCTCCTCCTCACACTATACATTCACACACTATCTTAAGGACTGGCTTTTGAGCATACAAAAATGTGAACACCTCTCATGGTAAATAATGTCTGCCTCTATACTTTAGCTGTCCTGTAACTTATGTTATATGTTTGACAGATAGATGGATGGATGGTTCCTTTATTGATTCCCTAAGAGTTGTATGGCCGTATGGATATAGGTTTTATGTTTTTATGTTTTACTGGAGCCAGTGCTATGGCATTATGTTTTATTGTTGTATGTCAATTGCTGTGTCATTTATTTTGCTAATTTAATGTGTTTTCTTTTAGCCACCATGTGCCTTGTATAACATCTTGCCAATGGACTACAGTTGAAAATTAGCCTGCTGGCTAACACTGGCACATTTACAGAAATGTTGATTAATTTGCACTATCCTTGAACAAATAAATTAATGAAAATTAAATTAAATTAATGGAATGGTAGAAATGCACAAAGGAAAACAAGTTGGAGTTGTAAACGGGTGAATATGACTGAATGCCATCTGGAATTCAGTTTATCTTGTACACACATGTGGGAATAAAAGCAGTTGATCCCAGTTGTTTTGGAGGCATGCATCTTCTGCGTTTACCAATGTCTGTTGACTTGTAAGAAGAGGAAAGACAGAAACTGCTGTCCAATATTAGCGAGAGGACCCTTTTTGTTGCAGTTTGATATAATCCTGATGTTTTACATCCACTAAAATATATCCCTCTTCATCTCAAAGTCATACTTCATGAGCAACTTGAACAGACATATTTTTTCCAAATCCTAATAAAGTCGTTGTTACAATCCACAAAAGTTTCTTTAGGCTACAATTAAACCTCCATCTCCCGGACAGATGTCTAGCATTTTATGTCACCATCACCCCTCCAACCTCCAGTGCTTGTGAGCTTGTTTAGGCAGACAGCTCCTACTACACTGCTGTTTCACATGAGATCTGATGTAAACTGCACAAACCATCAAGTAAATGGTCAATATTTTCTGCTGCTGTCCATTTCACTCTGCACTTTGGCTGTTTTTCTTTACAGCCCTCCAGCTTTCCCTGCATATTTGGCTCAATGGGCAGTTATTAGCTCATCGCTATATTATTTTATCGATGAAAAANATTGACAAGGAGAGATGGCACCAAACTAGAATGATGCTCTGCAATAAATATCTATCAACATTTTTTAAAACTTTTGTCTGTACAAGGATTTGAGCTCAAATATGTGGATGTTGTTGGATTGGTTGCTGAGAAATGCTATAAATATCCTTTGCTGAGAAATATTGAGATGATATTTATTCATTACTAAGGAATGTTTACAGTAGTTTATACATATCTGTAACTGAGAAGCATTGAGATTATTCTTACCCATGGTTGGGTTATATTGAATGAAGTGAAATTGTGCATATCTTTGCATAAGAAACCTTGAGATTATACACGTCTGTGGTTGATCAATGTTAAGACTGAACATCTGTAGCTTAAAAACATTAATATTGTATGCATCTGCGGTTCCTAGACATGTGAAATGGTAATAGAAACTGGGCTGGTTAAAACAGATCACATCTGCCTCAGAGACATGACTGCAAAGTCCAACACTTTCAAGTGCAAAGTAAGAAAAACATTTTCATTAGGACTATATATCATAATATTTCAGGTGTCTGAAAACCCACACAGTCAAATATCCAAGTATCTGTCCACAACTTTTTTTCAGTCTTCTCTTTTTTTCCTGTGAAGGCATGCATTTTGTATACCTTTTCCTCAAAAAAAAAACAAAAAACCTCAAGTAGGTACGTGTTTCCTAAAATTCCACCTCCACACCAGCAGTGTTTCAGGTATGGAGCTGGAAGGTTTACAGCTACTGACATCTTCAATAAAGTCTTCTGAGGTTGCATACAGCTATGAAAACATGAAGTCAGATATATTGTGGGACTGTTAATGAAAACTGGGTTTTTTTTGGTTTATAAGCCCTCTGGTTGAATCTTGTCCTGCTTTCTCTTGCCTTTTCCAGAATGTGATGACAACCTCCTCCAACACACGTAAAACTCTCACACGAATCAGCACACAAAACCCACAGCTGCTCTCATGCTTCTCTCCTGAGTGTGCAGCAACTCAGAGAAAACATCTGAACAGAACAAAAACACGCTCTGAGATAGCAGCCTCATGCTGCACATTAGTGCAGTGGGGGGGATCATGAGGCAGCTGGTTTGTGATTTATGGCAGAAGTGATAAACCTTGGAGACGCAAGGATTAAATTTCAGTCACCTTCAATTTCAATATCTCTGCTGACTCTCTCTCTCTGTTTTGCAGACATCTATGGTGGATTCGAGAACCATCTTTTCAAAGGTAATGATGGGAGTATCCATGTTTTTGCCACCAAAATAAATATAAATCAGTTTATTGCACATGATTATGAGTCTCCTGTTTCTGTATTCACTCAAACTAATCTGCACTAATGAGTCTCCAAGCAAAGGGAAAAGAGTCTTACTTAATTATTTTTACATTAAGCTTAACAAACTAAATTACAGCCAAAAGTCTTGTCACTCAGACATTCCCAAAGTCAGTGTCAGCAGAGTTTCACATGGCCATCATGTGTCTTAGTGAGTCAAAGGCCCCTTTGAGTGGTCGATTACTATTGGCTTGTTTAGTTTTCTTTAGTTTGATCCCAAACACATAAAAAAAGCATGTGCTTGGAGTAAAAAACATTCCTCTGGCTGTAGAACAAGTTCTGTGCACCAGTTACATTTATCCAAAGATTACAAGCATCATTTCAGTTCTGCTTTCAGACACCCAAGTTATTGAAACAAAACAGTTTACAATATTGTTGTTGATTGAAACTTACAGAAATGTCAAATTCATTTATCATGACATACACGTTTTAAATATTGCTAAAAACAAAAACAAAAATAAAATGTTAGTGACAAAATTTTTATGGTTTCAAACTGCTTTTTGTATTTTCTATCGTTCTTCAGACGAAGATTTCACCGGAGAGGAAGAGGAGATGCCCTCATTTAGAGGTGAGGTCCATATGCACACACATCTAGCATAAAAACAACACTACTGATATGTTTCGTCTCACACCAGTCCAGAATGAGTCATAGTTACTTTAGTCCACAGTACCAAGCATAATGTACTCAAAAATTGAAGTAACTACACTTCAGAGCTGAAAAAACTGTAACATGTCTACATTTTGCATTACATAACAACTATTGTGCAAGCTGAAAAAATAAAAAATCCATTTTCTTTGCATGCTTGCATAAATTTCATTTTTTAAAATGTTAATTTAAAAAAAAGGTGTTGTTAAGATGCTGTTATACCCAAGTTCAAGTGTCGTTTGACCTGATATTCTCAAAGGATATTTCAATTTCTGATTTAGCTGTTGAGGTTAAGGTGATAGGCACGGAAATGTGGTCAATCTTACTTTTAATTAGTAATCTTAATCAATGGTTACAGGTTTGCATCAATGACACTGTTCTCTTTACATAACATACAATGGAAAGAATGGATATGTAAACAAATGGACAAATGCAAATTGACATTTTCCTGTGAGACCCAGCAGGTGTATGATATTTCATTTTATAGCGGCACTTTGTTGTTTTGTTGTGTTTGGTGGCTTGGCTGATCCACATTTTTGCTTTTAGCCATTAACAAATTAATTTCTGGATCTTCAGGTCGTACTAGAGGTGGCTGTGTGAGATGCCAGCAGAGCCAGTCACTCCAGCTGGCCGTCAAAGTGCTTTATGGATTTGTTGCTTTCCTCATCATTACTGTTGCGGTGTTGGCTTCACTTGGTGAGTTCTGTTTTCACTCTGCAGCCGCAATCTTTTTCTCCATGCAGAAATGTCATTGGCTAAGTCAACTTTATGATTTGTTTGCTAATTCCCCTGATTAACGCTGACATATGCTTTACCACAAGATACTCAATGGTCAGTTTCTCCAACTTTTAATAAATCACATACCGTTTAAGTCCCATAGATCAAATGAACATGTTCCCTGGTTCTGCATACCTTGTTTTACCTGACAGCTGCTCAGCGGCAACAGATGCTTTTTACATTAACTTCACTTTTACTGGGGCTGAAAGCTGTAAATCTCTATCTTTTACTGGTGCTCAGGGATTTTCAGATGGGTGAGTTAGATCTGGTGAGAGATGCAAAATCCCACAAAACACAAACCTGTATTCAGGTACATAACATAGTAAAGTTCAGATTTGTTTGGAGAGTGCTGTGGACCGTGTGTGGCCATTTAATTTATTGGGGCACATGTGCAGGAAACATGTAGATGTACAGGTTTCTCATCTCTGTTTTAAGGTGAACGTTGAGTTGGTAGAGGCCAGTTAGTGACAGTTTGTACCAATAAAACTAACAGGAATTTAATTTTTCTCAATGTCCCTGATGAAGAGGTGCTTCATTACATATATATTTTCTGTTCATTTGATATTAGTGTTGTTAACTGAAATACACTGTTGGACAAACTACTATTTTACTTTTGCTAGTAGTTTATATATTAATTAGATTCTAAGATACTTCCTATGGCTTTTTCAGTGACTGTCCTGTAAAATGACGAACTATAAATAAAACATGCTAGGTTAACTAAAAAACTATATACTTCACTACTTTTATGCCAGTGTTTTTATATTCTTAAAGAATTAAATGAAATAAGCATGTAAAGTGGTTAAATTTCCTTTTGTTGTTTTTAGAAGTTAGCTAGGGTCAGATATTATCGTGTCAAATGATCGATTTTCACATTAAAAGTACTTTTTTAAACCAAAACAAAAAAAAGCTTTATTAAGCCAAAAATACAAAATCAAGATCTTGGAATTATGTCTTCGGAGGGATTGCGTGTACACACCATACCATACTCCAAGATAACTGATGTGCATTTTAAAGGGTTTTAACCAAAGACTCTGCAGAGTTCACACATCATTTAACTGCAGCTTTACTGTTCGCACCTCATTTATCCATCTCAAAGGTATTTTGAGACCAGGTTGTTTTCCATTTTTGTTCAGTGCAGTGATATCCTTAAGTCTTTAAACAGGAATGAGTGCACATCTCAGGACACTGACCTTCCTTAATAGATAAACTAGAAAGGGAATTAAACCCCTGATCTTCTGATCCAAAGTCGCTACATTCAGCCAAGTGGTCTCAAAAGAATTTGTTTCAGTTATCTTAACCACTAGATACCGACTATTTTCCCGATAGTCAGAAATGGAGGAGAAAAAAAATCTCTTTCCCTAAACCATTGCAGCATTTTTGTAAATTCAGTGTTCAACAAACTTTTTTAGTTAGTTTTTAGAATGGCTAGAAACCACCTGTCATATTGTAAACACTGATTGCTAATAAATGCGCTAAACCATGATTAGTATATGGGCTTTACAGAACAGTAGTCTTGTTAATACCATCTTTACATACACAAAATGGACTAAATTATTCCCCCCTCCCTCCAAAATTGTTATTTTTTCTTATATCTTGATGTTGCTCAAGGTATAATATTACTATATTTTATATTATGGACAATCAGTTAGCTAATTTGACAGTATGATTTTCTTTAATAAACCATGTAATATAAATCCAACAAATCATTTCAGATAATTCAAATAATTGATTCAACTGTTTCTTCCAAACTTACTTTCTGAATTTAGTTCACTGCATGTTTGTAGTTTTTTTTTTTTTTTTTTTTTTTT
>JAPMNP010727707.1:0-15757 GCA_029874935.1 Atherina boyeri
TAGCACTGCAACCCACTACAGCACATAGGTGTTGATCCTCCATCGTCTTCTCTACTCCGCAGAACCTGAGCGGAGTGGGGCACGAGCTTGTGCCCCCCCAGTGAAGTTGTTACATCACAACTCCAGTCTGTTTTAGGCTGCCTTTTAGTGACTGCCATTGGTTCACAATGATTTGAATGCAGAAACACACAAAAAATGCAATACTCAAAAATGCAATTTTGAGCTTAATTTTCTAAAGATATGTCCTGTAGATTTAGAAAAATGCCACAAGAACATGTTAACAACACAAAAAAGTGGGTCTTTAAGGTATAAAAACTATAACTATCTGACCTAGTAATAATGTCTGGTTGCAGGTTGGCATCTCTCTGGCCAAAACATGTATGAATTGCTACGTGTAAAGTAATGAGAACCATCCATAGTTGTGTTCCATCCATAGTGTTCTTTCCTTAATTTGTCACACATGTTGACAAAGGCTAATATAAGGTGTTAAATTAGGGCATCATTCACTACATACAGTAATTACAGTTTGAGCAAGCCCATGAAGAGAGTCAGACAGTTTTTCTTCCTTTTCCAAACTCTTGCTTTTTCATTTGGAAGCATTGAGGCATTCAGAAGGCGAATCTGTTGCAGAGCAGACAGAAGGAGGAGGTCGCATGGCCTGCTGCTTCCTGAAGGCTTGATTTTCCTCACCTACACAGTTCCCATGAGCCTGCTCACCCACTCTTTAAACGCTCCCCACACACATACAAAACCACCTATTTCATTTTTCATTTTCAGCAATTTTCTGTGGCTTTGCAGCAATATTGATATAAAAGACAGCAAGCTCCTGAGCTCGGGTTTGGATGGTAGGCAACCAGCCATACTGCAACGGGGAGTTCAGCGATCAAACAAAAAAAAGAAAGGGTTTCACAAAGTCCTTTTACCTTGCCAATATAGCAGAAATGGGACACAGTAGCAGATGTGCTGTTTAAGTGTCTGTTCAAGCATTGCAACGGTTTGTGTGTGAGAAAATTCAACCTGGCAGTTTTGACTTCATGTAGAGTTGTTTTGATTGGCTGTCTAAAGTGACAGCCCCACCGTGGTCAATCATAATTTGTTTATGTAATTTTCAGAAATATGGTGTTTTGAAGGAGGGTACCCACTGAGAATATTGATGTGAAGTCAATGGTTTATCCAGCACTTTAGCAGAGCCAGTAGCCAGCATGAATAATAGGTTTTTTATGGTACAGGAAATTATTATTACTACAGCTCCTGTTCAGTTTGATAGAGTACTTTTATGTCTTTTGTGCTTCATTAGATAGCACACAGCGAAAGAAGCAGGAAAAAAAGAAAAGAAAATGGACATGGAGATTCAGGAAAGTAGTAAAAATTGAAAAGCTTTTATGCCCCATCTCATGAAATGAAAACATTTTAAGATGAGGTGCAAACTTACACAAATCATTAAGATGAGTGTTTTCTGATCCGACACCTCAGTTCATTTTCACACTGTTATGATACGGGTTGGCTTGATGTTCAGTGGCAAACCAGGCAAGAACAACATGTTCAGCTACTGTGAGCCTGTGGTTCTCCTAAAGTTAGACACACAAGAACCACAAAGTAACTTTTATATAACGTTTGCTTAAAGGGACATTGTGTAAGATTTACTGCCATCTAACGTTGAATATGTGTATCGGAAAAAAACAAATAATGAAATGTTACACAATGTCCCTTTAAAGAAGCACAACAGAACTTAGGTAGACTTTCTCAATGGCGTGCCCCCTAACGACGGTTAATTGGTCAACTGTCTTGCATCCAACCTGTACTCTCAGCTTTCTCCAGTGAGTTTGATTGAAAAAGTTTATTTGAAAATAAAGACAACTTAAAAAAAACAATGAACAAACCAATGAAATCGATATATACAGAAAAATAAGTCTTGGTTCAAAAAGGAGTGGGAAGAAGCCAGAGCTTATTTAATCCGACCCCCTTGCCACACTTCTAACTACTTTGTATATATGATATTAGAAAATTTATGGATTAATGATAAATAGTAGTACAGTAATACTTACAATAGTAATTTCATAAATAATAAAAACAAAGAACAGTACTATACTTATTAATTCAGTAACAATGTATTACATAAGATTAATCATCATCAATATCATAAAAATTACAATAATAAATCATTATCACCATTACCACAATAACTATAATAACAATAATGACTACAATAACAGGTGAAAATCACAGCCCCTCATTCTCGTACCTTTCAAAGATGATTTTCTTGTAAGACGATTTGAATGAGTGTATATTCAGACATTGCCTCCAGTCCCTTCCACAGTTTTACCCACATACAGACACACAACTCTTCCTGGTGGTTCTGACCAAATGCATTTAAAATTTTGTATCCCCACTTAAATTATAACCCCCATCTTTCTGATTGAAAAGATTTTAGATGTTGATTGGTAGTAAAAGTTTGCTAACCTTAAACATGATCTGTGCTATGTGATAATGAACCAGGTCCTGAAGTTTAACTAACTTTGATTGATCTGTCAACATTAAAAGAATGGTTCATTTACTCCCGTGAGTCGGTACATGCCGTTTACTTTGAAGAGCCGGCTCTTTGAACCGGTCCGTTCCCGACCAACACAACACTAGTGCGCGGATAGTTTCTAGCATGTACAACAGTGCCTAAAGCTGAACACAAGTACTACCAAAGTAGTAAAAGTAGTTTTTGAGCCTCAGGATGCTGCTGGGTATCGTTGGCTCCAGGAATGTACGTGATAAATGTCACTGTGCCATCAAGCAAGTCAAAAAGCAGAGTTTCAAGGTTGTAAAGCTGTAACCTGTAAGATTATGCAATAGTAGAATTTCCCCAAATAGATCGTGAAACTAGAAACTTCACAGTTGTAGTTTGATCTTTACCCAATGCTCCTAAGTTCTTTGGTGCTTCTGAATTTCCCATTAAGGGAAGTAACTAGATCACAACCAACCAACACAAAATCCAGCCGAGCTGTAGATCAGGCAGATCATGTCATTAGCCTCATCATGGGACATTAGCTGATTTCAAGAGAAAACCCTTGTCTTTGCAAAAATGCTTTAGTTCCCTGCATACATGATATATCTATTGTCTATTTATATTGCAAGGGTTATTGTCAACAAAAGCTTGACGTGCGTTTGTTGGGAAAGCTTCAAAAGCTTTTGCTAAACAACAAACAGATGAAAGAACATGCTAACCTTTAGATCTATCCATTTCTATAATATAAAGGGAGTATATCTATAGTAATGTCTGATTATGTGCCTCATAATACGTTCATCATAAGAAATGTGGTCTCCGAAATCAGTGTTACTCCTAATGGACAAACCATGTCCAGCAAACGGTTGAAATTTAAAGGGCAAAACTGTAAAAATTTGTAGAAGAGTAATTCTTTGCATTTCCTTCTCGTTTAACAGGTTTTCTGTGAGTGAGAGACTGATAAAAGCAGATAGACCATGTCAGCACTCAGTGGAAGACACAGATGGTTTCTGAACATTTTAAAAGCTGGAACCAATAACTGCCAGATTTGGAAGGAAATTGTCAGATGGATATCATCAAGGTGATATAAAGCCTCCCCCTTCACACTGTACGCGCAAACGTTCGAATGTGCACTGAACTACCATTCACTCATTACTTGCTCAGCGCAAGTCTTCTGCGTTCAATTTGCGCTGTGCTGGACCAGTGCGGACTGCGTTGCCGTCTCGGTCAAAGTTAAAAAATGCTGAATTTTGACCCGCGCATCCATTGTGATGTTGTCTGCGACCGTCAGCATCTAGTTCTTTAGGGTTGTAAACAAAAAGCCGAGACAGCTAAGCTAAAGCTTCTCCCTTGCTACTGTTGCTGAAGCTCTCGAAGCCCCCCTCCTTCTCCTTGGGACAACTAAAAGCATCGCCAGTGCTTGTTGCTGATAAAAATCCATTTTGCAGATGGGAAGTCATTAAAATCAATGGGAGAAAGGCGCAATTTCAAATTTCATCGCCCACTGGTCTGTAGACACTTTCGCCTGATCGGCTAAGCGCAAACCGGCGCCGACAGGGCGCCATACGCGGACAGTGTGTAGGGCCCTTAAGACTGCAATCAAGCTCACACAGTTTTCTTCTTTGTACACACACCAACAATCTGAATAGGAGGTTTTGTTTGTAATATGGATAAAGATAAGTGTAAGTGTATTCTCTTAAAGATGTCTTCTCTTAAAGATAAGAGAAGTGCACTGACATTGACGCAGGCAACCAAATCTCAGAAATATTAAACTCTGACTAGAAGTCTGAGCTGTTACACTAACACTACTTTTTAGTCATTAAAACCCAAGAAGTAAACTGTAAAAGGAATGTGATACTGTTTTTTCCCCCTATTTTTCGCTTGGGAAAATTGCACCTCAGACACTTAAACACCTTGTTTGTGGCCCATAAAATGTAATTCCAGGTTGCGCTCATGCCAGTGCTTCACACTTCTGGTTTGTTGGCGTCAACAGACTCTTTGCCAGAATCCCACAGTTGGAAGTCAGCACTCCTTTGATCAAAACAGATTAACCTTTAATACAAGAAAATTGTGAATCACTGCGCAATATAGCCAACATATAGATAAACCCTTTAAAAAGAAGCATATTAGTTTTATGGGAGCATATCAGTGGAAGTTCATCACAGCAGTTTGTGGTGAAAATCAGATAAAAACAGCCTGTTTTAGTGCAAAGAAAACGCTTCACAGTCTGTTTCACCAAAGAGTTGATTTTGATCATTTTGTTTTTGACTATGAATCCAGTTTTATCTGAACTAATGATGAATACTGCTTTGTTGATAAGATAATGCAAATTATATCTTTAGTTTTTTAGATTATTTTTCATCCAGATTGTTTTTTTTTCAGATCAGATGTAGATCTATAGTTGCCTTTTTTTCAAAGAAAACTCTGAAAAAATACCATTCATAGCTACTGCATTAAAACAAATGTAATGCGTACAGTAATTTAGATCTGCTCGCACAGAGGACTGATTTTCAGATCAAACACCAAACTGCGCATCCAATGTTGATCAAAGCACAGAAACAATAAGTTATTTCTGTGTTTCATCCCCAGAATGACCAATGAAAGCAGATTCTGTGATGACCTCCTCTTGATGCTGCTGAAATATTTTGTTCCATTTCCTCTGTGGCTCAAGCCAACAGAAGGAATGTCCCATTTCCTCAGTGAAGGTGGAGCGATCCTGGTCAGAAGGTCAGCGACTTATATAATGACACATGAAGGTACAAGAAGAAAATCGAACCTCCTCTGTTACACAAAAGCACATCCATACTGGGTGAAAAAATCTTGAAAAGAATACTGGTGAGCCAGGTGAGGCCCTTGTTTTCCATTGCTGTCCTGCATTTCGGCTGCATTAGGAAGTTTGATTTGAGAACAAACGTACAGAATGTGGTCAACTTTCAAAAGACTGTTAGTCCTATTTTACAGTAGAAAAACATTTTTTGGCAGGGTGAAGTAGAGGGCCCGGGCAGGGCTTGAACCCTAGACTCCCAGGTGAAAGTGATTCGAACTAACCAGTCAACCAAAGGGATATGCCTGTGGTGAAGTAGGCATGATCAGTCGGAGGCATAGTGACAGGACCGTCAACTTTCACATCTCTCCCCCTCTTTTCACAAGCACGTCCTTGTGCTCCGCGCAGGCTGCCACCAATTTTAGGAATCCATGGTCCCACCCTTAGTGCTACATGGATCCTGCCGACAACGTAATGTAACCGGATGATGTCTTGGGTAAGCTAAAGTCTGCATTTAAAAACGCCACACTGGGAAAACCCCAGTGGACAAAAAGAAAGGTTTTAATTGACCAACACAGGTAAGTTCCAAAAAAATGAACAGAGATGTGGTTTTAACTAACTAACTATGAACTAAACTAATTCATTTAAAAATGTGTGAACTGAACTTTGAATTAGTTCATGAAGAAAATTAACTTTCCCAACACTGCATGGAAATACACTGCAAGTATATTTTGGAAGCTGAATGTAAGGTGATTTGCTAATTCTCGAAAGCTCCTGGAATGGAGGATATAACAAAACCTTATTGCCAATGACATGCCATCAATCTGCAGTTGGTAAAACTTAGGTTTAGCCAATTCCAAATGTTTGCTGTGTAAAATGTCTTAGTTAATGTCCAGATGTTCAGAGGGTAATGCATACAGCATTTAGCAGATTAGCTCAGAATAATTTAGCTATCACAATGTAGTCCTAAATCGTATTTCAATTAATTGATCAACTTTAAATTTTTACAGCAATATTATATTAGATAAGTATGTGCAGTATTCAACTAAAGAACGATAATGATATAGGTACTTATGTAATGTGGCATTTTTCTGCATTTTTATTGAATTCTAAACAGAAAAAAATGGTAAAAACTACCCAAACTAACACCTAAAATCAATAATAATGGTACAAATTACTATTTGATTACTATGATACAGGGATTGAAAAGAAGGAAAAACTTGAGACATCAGTTGCTGCTGTTAAAAGAAAAAAGAAAAAAAAAGAAAAATTGCTCTCGTCCTCTCTATGACTTTGATTTCTCTCTTTCTGCAGTTGGCAAAGATTTCCTTCTCTTGCCAAATACCAGAAGTTGATGTGGGCATGTGAGGGAAACCTTCACACCCAGGATGAGACGAGTTGTAGCTCATCTACTCTGAAGTTTGGCATACTGCTGCGTGACAACCTTGTAAAGTGCATGTTTTAGAAAGTTTTGAAGGTTCTTTGGCAAGCTACGTAACTTGTGCGGACAGTTTTTTTTTCTTTCTTTTTTTATTAGTTTGCACAGGGAATGGAAAGCCATGAGGGGGCGTGGGTGAAAAACTGTGCACACATTCTGCAGACTCTGTCACTTGGGGCTCGGGCTCGTCTCATCACAGCTGTTCCACGCCCACATGCGGACACGGAGCAAGGAATATAAAGTATTCAGGCCAGCTACAGAAAACTCTGGCAAACTTCTGAGCCATGTGTTGCTGAAATCTAGAGGAGCATCTGCGCCTGAGGAACAGTTAATAAATTCACTTATTTATGATTGTATAGTGCTTAATAGAAACACTGGAATATACAGTAGACAGATGTCTGAAGCTGTTTAACTGTGGCCACTACACCAGTTATTTCTTTTGAGTTACAATGATGATATACACTCACTCAAGGTATAGTAGAGGTATACCCACTTTTTTAAGTATACCTTGTCAGTACTGAGTAGGACCCCTTTTATCTTTCAGAAATGCACTAGTTCTTCCTGGCATATATTCAATGAGGTGTTGGAAACATTCCTCGGAGATTTTGCTCCATTTTGACATGATAGCATCACACAGTTGCTGCACATCCATGATGAGAATCTCCCGTTCCACTACATCAAAAGCAAATGGACATCTGGTGACTGTAGAGGCTGTTGGAGGACAGTGAACTCATCGTCATTTTCAAGAAAGCAGCTGGAGATAATATGAGCTTTGTGACATGGTGCATTATCCTGCTGGAAGAAGCCATCAGACAATGGGTATACTGTGGTCACAAAGGGATGGACATGGTCAGCAACAATACTCATGTAGGGTACAAAAGCCCTGTTTGCACCAACTGATCCTAAATTGGGATGGAGCAGTTTAGTTCGGTAAACCGTAACCTCTGTTGCATTTCTTCAGCCAACCATACCCTCATCTGGACAGTGAGGTATAAGCCTGATAGTGATATATGCATCAGTAATGTAATAGCGTGACATATTATTGGTGCAACACCGTCCTTGAATTATAAAGATGTGACACAGAAGCCATGGTAAAAACATCCTGCAGTTTGCTTTTTTCTTTTTTATCCCAGGTTTGTGGTTTTAAACAACAAAAAAAGTGTTTGTATAATTCAACATCCTGCTGTCTTTGCATTGTTCTTGTTATCTTATAGTTGTACGATACTTGACAGTTCTTTCAACCAATCAATATATTGCAGTGTGTCAAGTTCTGTCCTTTGGGTCAGATCAGTAAGATCGGGACCCCAAAGGTTAAGATATCCTGGTACTCTTCCCAGTTCTTGCCAGTGGAAACATAAACGAATGTACATTGACCTGCACCGCACCAAGCCAGACAACTTGGTGGACATGGGATTTAAAGAGGCCCAAAGTGTGCCAAAAAATATCCCCCACACAATTATACCACCACCACCAGCAGCAGCCTGAATCATTGATATAAGACTTGATGGATCCATGTTTTTGTGTGGTTTTTGCCAAATTCTGAACCGACCATATGAGTGTTGGAGGTGAAATTGAGGGTGCATTAACACCAGGGCCCGTATTCCTAAAGAACTTTTGTGCAAAAAGTGGCTCTTAGTGGCCAAATTCTAAGAGAAGTCTTAGAATTTCCCCTAAAAGTGAGACGGAAATCCCAGTTAAAATATAAGCTATTCCTCAAGATTCATAGCCCTTAAAAGGGCTACTAAGGTGAGATCTGCTAAGAGCAGGGAAGAGGACCTTTAGTGGCTTAGGAGTTCCCCTAAGCAGCTTCACAAAATGGCCAACAGAGGACACAGGAGAGATATGCTGCAAACACTGGATGACAGGGAATTATTGAGACGCTACAGATTGGATCGGGAAGGAATCATGTTTGTGGTTGATCACCTTAGAGAGGCACTTAATTCACCAACTCAACGCCATAATACTGTTACGCCGGAGATGGAGGTAATCACAACCCTGACGTATTTGGCAACAGGAAAAATGCAACAATGCAACAGGGATGACTTGGGTCTGTCCCAACCCTCCGTTAGAAGAGTCATCACCCAAACACTGACATCTTTGTCACAACCTAATATTGTGACACAATTTGTTTCATTCCCGCTGGATGCCCGCACTTTACACACACTTAAAAGGGCATTTATGGACATTGCAGGATTCCCTGGCGTTGTGGGTGTAATTGATGGAACACATGTCAGAATAATTGCACCATCAGAGGACGAGGCTGCCTTTGTTAACAGGAAGAATTTCCACAGCATCAATGTGCAAATAGTTTTCAATGCGGGCTGTAAGATTTTGGACATTGTGGCTAAATGGTCAGGCTCCACACATGAATGCTCTCTGAGAGTGGCATCAGACAGCTTTTTGAGAGATGATATGTACCAGCTAATTGCCACTTGTGTGGCTACCTTGCAAACCATTGCTCCTTGCACCTTACCTCCAGCCACGCCAAGGGCCCCAACTAAACTATAACAGGTAATCCAAACAATACAAAAATCATGGATATGATGAAATGCAAGCAATATGTTGGAGCATCCAAGTAGTGCAATATTCCCATCAAATAATTAAAATAGTCTGTATTTTATTGTAGGGCCCGTAAGACAACAAGGGTGGTGGTGGAGCGTGGCATAGGCCAGCTGAAGAGGCGCTTTCATGTTCTTCACAGAGACGTGCGGCTGAGGCCTGGAAAAGTCAGCAAAGTCATCATAGCCTGTGCATTATTACACAATATTTGCAAGGCTAAACAGATTGTAGAACCTCTGGAGGATGGCGATGGGGATGAGGATGAGGATGGCGATGGTGGAGAGGCATTGATTGTTTGGGATATTGTGTCCCAGGCACGCCTCTTGCCTTGGCTAGTGACAGTTTTCTTCGCAACATACCTTTATGTTCGTTCACCAACTGGGCCAGCAATAAACATTGCTCCGCAGTCCAGTTCGGCTTGCGATTCCTTTTTTTCTCCATTGTTTTTGCTTTGTAGGATATTTGTCAACAAGCCTTAAATAGACCAGCCAGCAATCACAGACATTGATGAAAGCTTAATCGTGTTACCCTTGTTAGTTGCAATTTCAACTTCATTAAGGACAGCCCCTTGAGATAGGCCACCTTGTTTTCAATGAGGTCCATATTGGAAGGTGAAAGTTCAAAAAAGGCCAGCTAGGATATTAATATGAGCAAATAAGACACAAATCATTATTTGAACACTGTGTACTGGGCTTAAGTTTTCACACATTTTAGATTAAAATGTTTAGCTATAAGCCCAACAGCTAATTTCCCATATATTTTCTTGAATGTGACATATGATTTACAATTAGGCCTACCCTGTCTGCATAAAATTACAATGTGCAATTTAAATTAATTGATTTGAGGGTCGTTCTATTTGTCCTTATCACCAAAAGTTTGTTTTTATCAAGCTTGTAGGATCAACCAATCACAGCTTTTGAAATGATGACTCAGACCTAGCAGGTAGGATTTTCCATCAATTCCTTGCGCAGAGTTCACTGAAAATGTTCTGGAATAACTTCTAAACTAAAACTCCTGGCAATGAATTTTTAGGTTAAGTTAGAAGCTCTCCGAGAGGATTCGCAGGATCTTTAGGCATACGGGACCAGGATAGTCCGCTAGACCTAGACCTGGTACGATTGGTGGGTACAACTTTCTCCCGGACCGAGTTTGTGTTTTTGCAGTATTTACTCATACGAATTGGACCTTTTACCGTATTCCACTCACCACCAGCGGTGGCACTGCATCAAAATTATTGAAGGAGAAGACAAGGCACTCAACAAAGACGAAAACTTGTCCATGTCATTGGCTGATTGGATATTTGTGTCAGAACAGTTCAACAGGTATATCTAAACAAGTGGCCGGTGAGCGAATGGTAAATAGAATAACATCCAGAAGAAAGCAAAACGAAAAACAAGTGTCCCAACAAACATTACTGAAACAGTCACTTATTTTGATGCATGTGCATGGGGTTTGGCAGTCTGCTGCACCGAACAGGATTAACTTTATACACATAGCACTCCTCTATCACAGTAAGAGGTTAAAAATGAAGCACTTTGACAACTGATGTCAAAATCCTGCCAATCCATTATGTTGTTAGATGACTACAAAGGCACCATTTTGAAAAGGTTTTGGATGGCAAAAGAGTATCAGGTTTGATAGTAACTGTAAAAAACACATTACCTACTTTTGATTTCTGATTTTGTAAATTGTGCAGCTGGCTAAGTGGGCACCCAATTTTCATTTTATCTTTAGAGTTATGTTTCATAGGCTTTCCATAATCAACCTAAAGTACTGAGTCAGTAAGTACTACCAATCAGCTGGCATTGTGCCCTTCATGCACTCCCTGACCCACTGAGCTTCCTCATTTTGAGGGTGAAAAAGGTATCAGTTATAGTTTAAAAGTTGCCACTGTGTTGGCATTTCCCTCAATAGAAAGAGGAAAAGACATGAAACAGCAATTTTACAACTCCTGTTTAAGACAATCATTTGGGACTTCTTTTTGTTGTACCACTTTTCTTTTTATCCCAGAGTGGCTTACAATACAAGGGTTACTCTGAAGGCTTGACAAGCGTGGCGTGGTCTCAAGAAGAAATTTATTCATTTGCTTTGTCGCAAATAAACAAGGGAGCTAAATTTACTGCCAGACAAGTAAAAGGTCCAGTATGTAGGCTGTGGCACAAAATCCGACCAACTGAAATAGCTCTACTTCCCCGTCCACCTCCAAATATCCATGGAAAAACCTGTTTGGCAAAAAACAAACAAAAAAACATTTGCATTACACTATAGATATACAAGTTATTGTGTTAATCCAATTAGGAAATAGTTCAAAGTTGGAGCTTTCCAAACCAGACTAACACACCCTGATAATACAATTGTGCGGCTTGCACATACAATTAACTCAACCATGTGTTTGCTCAAGTAAACTCAAATGGACATGGGAGTGCCAGACTAACACTTAAGTTCCATATTCATGCATCTTTTTAATAGAAATAGTAAAGCCAAGGCATATATTTATTCAACCAAATTTCCTATTAAGCTGATTTCATTGAGATAATTTTTCAGTTTCTTTTGTTAAATTACTAAAAAAAGTTAGAATTATTTGCTGAAAAGCAGTCCATTAAAGGTGGTACAGATGATTTTTCTTTTTTGACAAAATTTAAATCTTTGCTAAAACCTACTGGAGAGATATGTAGCAGCTCTGTGCTTATGAAAAACAAAAAAAAAAGTAAAAAGAAATAGTGAGTCTCGACGTGGTGGGGCCCAAAAAACAATAGCCAATAGAAAACGACCCCTAGTTGGTACATCAATCAACCTCTCTAATTTTTGAGTAATAGGGGGAGGGTTTTCATAGGAGGATAGGTGGGGGAGGAGGCGGTCTCATGTGCACGCATCATTTGAAAAGGATTCTTACCGTCGCAGACCTGGAAAATCCTCTGTACCACATTTAAGTTTCCATTAAAATCGTGATTGCATAAAGCATTTCCTAACTGTTGCTTTGCTCTGAAGAAATCTTTATTTTTTTTAGCTACAGCACCATTAAAAAAGTAACTACAAGATGACATATGTGCAGAGAATTCAGCTTCACCAACATAAGGCAATCCCCTACTGTATGTATAAAGGTAGAAGTGGAAGAATACCTTGGACATTTTTTTTTTGCACAGCCTACAACTTTGCGTCATCAAACGTACTTCAATGCAAAGCTTATTTGATACTGAATGTGTAAACTAGGACAAGGACGGTGGTCCTAATGAATGACCAGGTGGATTTATACATGTGAGATCACTTATTTGTCCATTCACTTGCCATGAGTGGTTGGTTTATTACTAACACTATTATACACAAAGAACTGATTTTTTTATCTGGTTCAGTTTTTGTTACAAAAACCTGAACAGGTTTTTTTTTTTTTAATCAATTCTCAGTTGTTTGAATAATGAAATTACAAGCACAAAATAAATACTATGAATACCGAAAAAATCTTCTTTGACTTTGGTCAACCAGCAACTATAGGTTTTACACTTATCTGACATATCATTATTACTAGTACAGGTGAAATCAAAATCGATAATCTCTGAAATCATCTTTCAGTGGGCGGGGTATTTAAGGCAGCAATCACATTAATTTATTTTCTTTGATCTCAATGTATTGGTAGTTGAAAAAAATGGGCTAGCATACATACTTTACTCTGAGTATTTCCGCAACCACAACCTCTGTGGAATGCTTCCTGTCTGCAGAGGTCAGGACAAACCAAAGGTTATCAAAGAGAGGAAAGGCAGTGAAACAGCAACAGGATCATGGTCTGCCAAGGCTCAGTGACACATGTGGGAAGTGAAATCTGACCCATAATGTAAAAGACCTATGGTTGCTCAAATTTCTGAAAAATGATATTGCAGATTCTGATAGACAGGTTTACGAACGTGCAGAACATGACAGTTTGTTAAGGCTGTGTAGCAGTAGAGTGGTCAAACTGCCCACGTTGTCCCATGATGACTCCTTAAAGGCAGAATCTGTAAGATTTTCAACATAAATTCAAGTAAAAAACATGTTTTTTCATTATTATTCCATATGTGATATGTTTTTAAATTACAAAGTTATTAATCCTTTTTAACTTTTTATAGTATAGAAATTTTGTGTCTTTTTCCCACCAGCAAAATGGTATCAGCCAATTTATCTGCACTCTCAGCAGCGTTTCAAATGATTCACCTTGCCATTCTTCACGTGGAAGAGGAAGAGCAGAGCTTGCAGAGATGTTTAGGCTGATCAAACTTTGCCAGTTTATGTGACAGAAAGCAGGGATGAAGCTACTTCAAAGTGACAAATATCACCACCAGAGTCAGCTTCTGGTAAAAAAAAAATTATGAGAAAATGATGGTATGAGTCACAGAAGCTCATTACTGCCACCTGGTGCTACAGAATCGCCTTGAAACTCAAACATTCTACCTTTAAAGCACCAATGATGGGTAAATGAGCAATGCAAGAAGGCAAACTGGTCTGATGGATCATGTTTTCTTTTACATCATGTTCTTGGCAGGATCAACTTGCCTCCCTTTCCATGTAGAAAACATGGCACCAAGATGCATTATAGGAAAAAAAAAGCCTGCAAGCAGGGAAAGTGTGATGCTGTGGGCTAGCTTTGGCTGGAAAATTTGGATTGTGTTTTTTATGTCTGTTTCTTTGCCATGTGCCAAACTTGAACATTGTTGCTAGCCTTAATGGAAACTGTCCTCCGTTGTGGATGTCGTCTCTTTTAATGCTATAATGAACCATGTACCTCACTGGAAAACTGGCCAAGGAATGGTTGTTGAACAGAAAAATTAGTCGAGGTCCTTGTCCTCCAAATTCTCCAGATCTCACTACAAACAAACATAGGTGGGAGTAGTGGACTATCGAGGCAAGGAATTATTCTTATTCTTATTTTCTTGAGATTTTATGCTTGTAAACTCTGCTACTAGCAACGTTGTCTTCCATTATAGGAAGCAGTGTGGCGGGATGTGCAAACTGTTGCGGTTTAGGGTCCATCTTGTGCTTTCGAATCAGTGTTGACTTTTCAATATTTAACCAAGACTAATGGCATGTCTGCAAAGAAAGCATCTCAGGCATGTTTTTCAGTCATTCGTTTCACATGTGTCTGCTGAAATAAATACACCCCCACATTAATCAACCATTCTGTTTACACAGGTGGTGAATACAGTAGCTCACATTTTACTACACTGCATTTTATGTTTGTAAATACGACTGCGACATACAACTCGTTGATACAGAGAGAGCATGCTCTCAGAGTATGCAACCAAAAATCCATCTTTTATTAAGACGTGGGTGAAATCCTTGACCAGAAAAAGTGCACAGGTTTTTTTAAATGAGTTACACACTCATATCTAGTAGAAAAAAAATAAAAAAGCAAAGCTTGAAAAGCCTTGAATAAATTGTATCAAAAGGAGCCCAAAAAAAACAAAAAAAACAATTATCAATATCTATGATGAGAGCAAAGCACACTTTTTGGTAATTTCATACGAAGGTCATGTGGTGTTACAAAAGCTGTATACAAAGAAGTATGTGGTGAGTAGTGGAAATAATAAAATATGTTTCAAGTAGCCAACACTGGTTTTCTATGTCCAATGAGATTACATAGCACTTGGAAGTCCTTTATACTGTACGTCCTTAAAAACTAAAAATAAATGGAAGGCACACTCTTGTGGCATCTCAGTGGCGTACACAGACACCTTTCCAGTCTTCTCAGTGTCAGTGTCAGCAGACCACAGGGGTTAAGTGGAGCTCTGAGGGAGAGTCCAGCTGTGATGAAAGACTGCAAATCCCATAAGCCAGCACTCTCAGAGCGGGTTAGCAAGACAGGAAGCTTTGATAGGAGATGTGTCCCTGTGTGTCCACTATGGGGAGAATATTGGATGTGAAGAGCAAGGGATGTCTGCCAGCCTGGCTGATGTGAGGAAAATATCATATTGTGTTGAACAAGCTTGTGGACAGACAAGTTCACACAATGACATTTTTTTTCAAATTTCACTCTGAAATATAAAAAAGGGGGAAAAAAATAATGTTGAGGTAACTCAGGGTAGCTCATGTAATAGATTTAGACACGGACATGTTTTTAATCTCTGTAATTGTGATTTAAAGTAGTCTGAAACACAAAGCAGGTCTTCTTTGAAATTGAGATAGAAACCAGTTTGTCCTTCTCCAATTACTTCACTGCTTTCATCTTTCTGTTTTGTGCAGATTGAGTCATCAATATTTCTGCTCTTACAACTCTAAAATGCCATTAAAAGTAGCATCAAATGCGTGTTTTCTTTCAGTGTTGGGCAGATTTACATTGAGTTCATGGCTGTTTCAAGATACCTTAGCAGATTAGGGATATGTTTAAGAAGATTTCAGGTCTTTATCTTATGAAAATGCATAAAACAAGCATTTTAAACAATGATTTTGAAATGAAAGCATTTACTTTAAAGGGATACTCCACCCATTTGCATTAGGCTTTGCATTTTTAAAAACCCAGTCATACTTATGAATGGTCATC
>JAPMNP010727711.1:0-27027 GCA_029874935.1 Atherina boyeri
GGGAGGTGACCACAGAGTGGGTCAATGTGTATGCATCATACTGCTGGTAAGGATTTCATACAACTTCATGAACTATCCCTTTAAGGATCAGATTCTGTTCTTACGTTGTAAAGCAGCATGACATTTCTATAATTATTTAAGTTTGTCGGTTTTATTGGTCACTTCACATTATCTTAAAATCTAACTGGAAGTAAAGAAAGGAAACAACAGTAACGGTATCAGTTTAAACCAGATAAGTTGTAATAGGAACCCTCTATGGATGTGGTTGTTTTACACTGGTTCTGGTGACATTGCTGCCAAGGTGTGATGTGATGTTGGTTAACTCTTGTTGCATGTGAATTACAAAAAATAGAGAAAGAAATTCCACTGAAAAACTTTATTGCATAAATCAATCAAAAAATTTAAAATGGACTAAAATATGTTCAATAGACTTAACCCTCAAAACCTGATGCCACATATGTTTATACTTGTATTTCAGGTCTCTAAGGGCCAATGCAGGATATCCCAGAAATGTGGGTGGGGGACTAAAACAATTTCAGTTCTGTTCTCTGGCAATACAATCCACAAAAGTTGTCATGGTACATTTAAAATGAAAATTTCACTGGGGGAAGAAACTTCACAAAAAGGGGATGGGGAGAGCAATTATGAGTTTTGCATCCATTCCACATGAAACCTTAATTCTGAACATATACACAAAAAAATTAAAATCCTTCAACTAGGCTTTTTATACATACATCTTCTGCATACTTAAATGCAAATGCTATTTCTTAATCCTCTGATGGATTGAACCATTTATTTAAAACCTCTGAGCTCCCCAAAAGATTTGCAGGAGGTGTGACAAATACACCAGGAATTAGGGGTATAAACATTTGTGAAACCAGTTTGTTTCACATCGCCTCATCTACAGCATCTAGATATCCTGCTGCAACGATAACAGGAGAGAAAGAACTCAGGCCTGATCTATGAGGGACCCCATCACATGGAAACATGGTGTGTGGCGGTTTTAGGAGGGTCAGAAACTCATTCATCCGTTTTTTCTTCGCCTTGGTAGTGTCTGTACTCTGGCTTGAGTTCCCAGGTGTTCTTGTGTGTCCCCTTTACATTGTAGATGCCAATATCACGTAATATTTCCTTCAAGTAAATCTGTTCAAAGAAAAAAGACCAAATATAAACAATGAATAATCCTAATTTGTGATTAAATCAATGATAAAAAAAAAACTTAAGGAATTCAGGCCACATTGAAATACTTTTCCGTTAAATCAACAACTCTAAGCTCCTAAACAAACTTCTCACTCATCTCCAAGAATTCATTCTTTTCTGGGCCAACAGCATGGTTTGAAATCAGCAGCTGTGAACAGCAATATAACCAAAGCCTTCACGCTGCCCTCTGGTCTTACCACAGGCTGTTTGGTGATATCCACCAGGTCTTTGATGTTGTAGAACTGGTGCTTCTCAAAAGCAGAAAACAACATGTCCAACACCTGCTGTTTGTCAGCTCTTGCTCTCTTGCCCTCCTCCTTCTTCTTCCTCTCATACTCACGCTGCAGCAGAGAGTAAACAGACACAGATCAGTTATCACACACAACTCTACAACTTAGATATTGGAATTTACATGCTAACACATTTAGTTATAAAACTGTTGAGCATTTGCTCTTAATACAAATACACTTAATAAATCAGGCTTCAGGCTGCTTGGTGTGATACACCATTGAAGTCTGTTGATGACGAATTAAAATATATATGTAACAGTCGTCTGAAGAATCTCTTACATTGTAATCATGGTTGGCCACAGGTTTGTAGTTGCTGGTGACAGGTTTTGACAACTGCTGTGACAGCCTGGCTGGCTTGGATGACTCTTCAATTTGTAACCTGTTTAACAGAAGACAATATTACCTGCCAAGTGCCCCACATTGGATTTACTTGAAAACATTAAGATACAGCTAAGCACAAACATGTACTGCCTGATATTAACTTTACCTACACAATCTTAATCAGGTCAGATAACACTGCAAATCTGTTTTAAGTATCGAACATATTCCAGTGTGCATGGCCCATTTGAAATAACACTCACCTTTTTAGTTTCATATAGCTTTCACTGACAGCAGGTCTGCACTCTGCTCTCTGTACTACCACGCCCTCCAAGGCTATTTTATCTGGAAACAAACAAATTTAATTAAAAATCTTGATTAAATCTTAAAATAATCCACATGCCCCTAAGAATTCAAATGTATAATCGCATCATTGTAAGGAAGGGTGAGAGAAGAAGGATGAAAATGATACTGTAAAGAGAACTATGCAAAGGTAATGAGAAAACGGTCTCCGCATGGCAGTGTAAGGTCTTAAGTTAATATTGGAATATAAACTTGCATGTAAACTACTTGTGGTTGGCAGTGTTGCCTCATGGCAAGAAGGTTTCTTGTTTGAATCTCATCTGGGGTGTTTCTGTATGGAGTTTTCTCTCCATGCATGCTGCTTCTTCCCACATACCAAAAACATGCATGTTAAGTAAATTGGTGTTTCTAATCTCTCTAGGAGTGAGTGTGAGTGACTGTTTGTTTCTGTGTTGTCCCAGTGATGGACTGGCGACCTGTCCAGGGTATACCCTGCCTATCATCTATTAGAAGCTCGGATAAGCTACAGCGCCCCTGAATTGGAATAAGCTGATATTAGAAATGAATGGATGAATGTAAACTGTTCTTTATGGTTAATAAGGATTAACTATTACATACAAAATTTAATTATTTACAACCAAAAAACGTATAAATGTCTACAATTTCTTTAATCCTGTTTATTTATATATGCCGTGAGACTGTTCAAATATGGCATCCTACATTTCTGTAGTATGCATACTGTGTTTGATGTCATACTTCAGCTATACTATTTGTAACTGAACTGAAGACCCAGATAGCTCTATAAATAATCTCATTTACAACACCTTTAGGAATCTCAACAATTAAAAAAAGAAAAAGACATGTACAACAACTCTTTTAAATTACTTTGTCAGCAGATTTACATCATTGAAAGCAAAAAGGACACAGTAAATATAACCAAAAGTTTAGAGAAAGCTAACATCAGCTATCTTTTTCCAACAATTATAAAAGTTAACCCGACTTCACAACCATCACCAAGAGCAGACAGCAGTCTGCTGAGGAGCAGCCTCAACCGAGTATCCCCGCATGGACTCATCTCTCAGCTCCGGTCAGTCAAACAATGTGCAGAAGTTCTGCATGATGTGTCTAACAAAGGTCCTAAAGTTAAAACCCCTAAGTTCTGCTTCAGAGCGATTTGGTGTTTCATGTTAACAACGTGTCTAAACTTTTGGTACAACATGCACATCACGCATATTGTGATAGCCCAAATGCCATCTGTTGCTAAATATAAGACACTTAGTCCAGTGATGCTACTTTGTCACTTAGTGGCAAATTCATAGACTCACCTGGACCTGCCCCCGAACCTGAGCTGGTGCCATCAGATCTTTCTTCTGATTGGCCTACAGGGAGGGAGGGATGGTAAGCATGAAAATACAGGGGATGGAAGACGAAGGAAGATGGGGATCAAGCAATAAGAGCCACACTCAGGGTTTAGTCACTCCCACACAAAAAAGTAAAAACAAAAAGGGATAATCTCTGACAAGCACAAGCACACATACGTGCACAAGAACAAAGCAAGCATAGCCTTGCAACAATTGAGCAGATACCCTGTCCCAGAGATAAACATCTGCCACATGGCTGCACAAATGCTTGTTTTTAATGAACTGAACGGAAAAAAGCCACTTTGATAGGACTCTCGTCTTTTCGGGTAAACACCAGAATCTTATGCTGTGATGCTCCTTCATCAGCTGCTATTAATCAGGTCTCAGTTGAAAAAGAAGGCACACATAAATTACGTTGATTAATATCCACGGTTAAATACAGTTTATTTATAGATTCAACTGTGCAGCCCGAAAACACATTCACACACACACACCCAGATAGATAGTTAGGTATCTCAATGTAAGCACTGCAGCACAAGACCACCAGTACCCAAAGCAAAACAAAAGACAAACCTCACAACATTCAAAGGGCAGAAAAGGCTGGTGAATCAAACTAAACCAAAGAGAGGCCCATGCAGAAATTAAATCAACAACAAACTCAGCAATGATTTGTGTTGACTCATCCACTCTATATTATTCCCACAGGGGGCCATTGTGACAAATCAATCAGTTCACTGTCATGATTGGAATTAGACTGAAAAAAATCAACCCACAACAAATGACTAGAAAATTGATCGAACAGCACTCCTGCAATTCCCGAATGTAAAGGTAGAAAGACAGATTAGATTGGATGAAGACAATGAATTAACTGTTTTCTATTGAGTGTTTATTAATCCATTATATACAGGACATTTCCTATATGTACTATGTCAGTACTGTGGACAACTTCACACTCAAGAGAAAGTCTTACAACACTTAGGGACAAGCAGAACAGGCAAGGAAAGACGGTGCATGACAACGGTGAGTTGTGTGAGTAGCAGAATGAATGCTTCCACCAACTCATCACACAGAACTTACCTCTGGACTCGTGTGAAAACAGATATTTCAAATGACAGAATACTTTGTTGATTGTGTCAAGTGTTTCATGTTGTAGCAACATGAAGCTGGGCCCAGAAACTCACCCGAGGAATTCTCTGTGAAGACTGCCAACATCTGACCCCCCACTGTCTGCATGGTGAACGGATGATCACGAGGAGCAGACACAGTCTTATCCTCTATACCTTGAATCACAGTGAGCTCTTCGTTCAAAGTAAAAGATACCTGCAGAGAGCACAGAGAAGTACATTTTATCTATTCAGTGCCAATGTGAACTTTTGAGGGCACTGTATATTGAATNTATGATTTAGTAGTACATTTTGGAGACCTATCTTAAAAGTCAATGCATACCATAGTAATTTAGCTCAATTCAATGGAAAGAATATGTAAAAAGGCTATGTTAATAATATTCACAAAGTTGAATTTGATTTATTCTTTTATTATTTATTTGATTTAAGCTAATATGTATTCATATTTCCAGGATACTGATTACAGAGGTGTACTTGGATACTATGTACTACAAGTGAAGAATCATATATTGAATTCATCTGACAAAGATACAATTAGTCAAGAGATTCAACCTCATTCACTGAGTTCATAAAAATGTTAAAGAAATTTTATTCTGGACATCCGTATGATCAATACTTAAATGGAAAATTATAAATAAAGGAAGTTATAAATATGACAGCATTTGGCATAGGAATGGTCACCACTGGGATGCACTGTACTTCTTCCAAGCATTTCTTACCTCAGCTTTTCCTTGGTTTCCTTTCCTTTAAAATAAAAACAAGAAGCAAATATGTCAAGCAACTGCCTGTTCAGAAAAAGCAATTAAATGTCATTCAATTTTGTAATGGTATTTTTATAGCGACATGTTTCTATTTTGTACACATCCACACTAAATTTAAAGTTGCAACCCATCAGGGAGGTATAGCATGCACTTTTACAACACAGGCTACTGTACACAAACTAATTAAGAAAGATTATCAAAAAGTGTACATATGCTTATCTATGACATAAGAAGAAAAGCAAAAATTCAGTATTAAACCACTCCCTTTCCTCGTGGCCTGCCTGTCACACTCAGAAACATATGCAAGAAACATAATTAAAAAAACACTGCTTTCTTTCAGGATCACTGTAAACTGATAACAGATGTATAACACTCTAAAACATGCTATTTTCTGAGATGATAACTGTACAATGAAAATCTTGCAATGTTGCAACCCTACATGTTGTGCATCTGCATCAACTCACATATACACAAGCACAACCATAACTGACATAAATGCAAAGTCCTGCTGTACAGTAAATGCTGAAGCTGAACAAACAGGCTTCTGATATTTTTCCTTATGCTCGTTTATATCACATACTTGCAGATTCTGAGTTTCCCAACCTCGCCTCTGCCAGACGCTTTTTCCCATTGCTGAGAAAGGTATTTTGGCACCTGTAAAGAGAAGAGTGGTTGTGGTTGTATTTAACAAATAATGCATTATAGCCTAAGCAAATGTTCTTGGGGTATTATAACTGTGGGGACAATTCCTTTGATTTTTTAAAGGCATTTTAGTAGTTTATAAATGTCTTAATGGTCTTAGCCCTTCTTCTTTATCTGACTTGCTTTGACATAATGAGTGGTACGAGCCTATTAGTTGTTCCCTAAAGTCAGAGGTAAACCTCTGGTTTTTCTTAAGGCATCGTTCCTTCACTACGAGCCTTCTCTGTGGAACAGCCTGCCAGAGAATGACAGACTGCAGAGACTATTAATGGTTTTAAAGTGAGGCTCTAGACCCATTTTTTCACCTTTGCTTTTAACAGCATTTTTATCTATTTACTTACTTATTTGTGTTTCAGTCTTTATTCATCAAGTTTTACTTCAGTGCATTATTTTTTATCAACTCCTTTATGTATATTTTCATTCTTGCTGCTCTTTTCTGTTCGTATTGTTTTTAGGATTTTTCAACTTTCTAACACTTTTAATCCCAGTGTTTTCCCCATGGGGTCCATCCACACTGGGGGTTCTGTCTGCACAGTTGTTGCCATGATTGTCATCCCTGCCTGGGTAGCTGGAGGTCCTGCACTGCAGCCCTATGGCTGTGGTGTGGACCCCGGCGTAGCCTGATCTGGGTGCTTCCAGAGGTGGCGCTGCTGTGGTCATGGGTGGGCCTGCTCCTTGTGTATCCCCATGATATTGTTTCCTCACAGCAGCTTCAAGCCAGATGTTTATTTTCATGAATATTGTTATACCTGCATTCATTTAAGAGATAGAAACTAGGGGTTAGAGTTAATTTCTGTGTATAAAAGGAGGGTGTGTCAGTACATGCACATGTGAGTGTATGTGTGAAAGACTAGAATCAAATGTGAGTTTTTAAATAGCTATCTTATATAATTTAATGTGAAGTCTTGTTTGTATTTTATCATGTACAGCACTTTAAGTTGCTATTGGCATGAAAAGCAATTTATAAATATAATTTGATGCAAGTAAATACAACTCAAAATACCCCCCCAAAAAATAAATGACAATGAGCTGCTGGTTTAATATAGTATGTATTCGGATCCACATTTGGGAACCATAAAAAAAAAATGCAATAACTTGCCATTTTTCATCATGCAAAGGAAAATGATACCCCCCCAAAGTTGTTCGACTTGCAAGTGTTGGCACTGAGGAGGAAAAACAAAAACTCCGTCTCCCTTAAACAAATGACCATTGTTGCTTTCACTATTTTGTCAAGGGACAATGTTGATTTTTATTGATGTGCCTAATTAAAATGGTCTCAAACCAAGTAGCATATTGTGGATCCAATTTTTACAATGATTGCACTAACTGTTTTCTTTAGCTAGTAGTTGAATAAGTGGAAGTATAATGCGTTAGCAACAATGAAGCTTCTCACACGACAGTCGCGTGAATGCTAAGCTGCGTGATTGTTAGCCTTAGGTGTATTTAAATGAATAACCGAGCATGTCTCATTCACCCTTGTTTTGTTTTTTATTCAAAATGGCATATACCCACCTTAACAAGCCACACTCCCGTGTTTTGCTTGGCACCAGTTAAGTCCACCTCTCCTTTTTCCGACATGTTTGGGGTTTTAAAACCTAAAACAGCTAGCTTAATTTCAACCGACACACGCATGCGCAAAAGAAATATAAAAGTATGGCAACTCTGATGGTCCATATCAGTGTCGACCATCCTTTCGCCATTTCACTTGCATGCAGTTTAGCCGTTTAAAAACCTAAACTAATAACATATGGGTAAAAGATGAACAAACTTAGCAAAAACATCAATATAACATATTTTACAGCAATACAGATAAAAAATTAAACATAAAAAGAAAAATAACAGTTTACTAATATAAGTATTTGGAATTCTTAGTAACAAAGACCAGTTTTAATTCATTATGTTAAAACAATGAGAAACTGATGGGGCTTAAAGAAAAAAAAACAAAAAAAAAAACACAACAGTTCAATAATCATAATTCTATCATACTTCAATCATACTTTGAAGTTATTCAAGACTTAACATGACAGCTTAATGTTCCCCCTCTTCAATTATGTATAATTAAGATTATATATACTTCGATTGAGATTGCTCACTCTAACTGTGGGATTAATAAGAGTGAGAGTTAACAACATCCAACTTTTTCCACTGGATTTCAGAAAATTTTCAGCATACCAAATAAAAATAACTTCCAATATCACAGGATAAGTATCGAAAAGACTAAAATCAGCAGTTGTTATGCCATTGCTGTGGTGGGTATTTAGGTATTTACACACGGTGCAATCTCAAAAGACAGCCTGATATACTGTATAACTGTGTATGAAAATCATTTGTTTTGTTAGAATTTTTTTTTTTCATATAATCAGTTCTAAAACAATATTTCCTGGATAGAAAAATAAAAGAAAACATATTCTACTAGCTGCTGTTGAGTCATCTAAAAATATATTTTTTAGCATTGCGCCAGTCAGTGATACAAATTAACTTTAGTGGATACCTTCCATGTCTTTACTGTCCATTCAGTCCCGTTTAGCGAACCTCACAAACAAATATATCTGTAGAGACAATCCATATTGTACAAACCAGGTAAAAAAAATGTCACCAGACAGCTTGGTAGTGGAAGCCTGCTTGTTCATGGATCTGTTACACTTTGACAACATGTTACAGGAACATACGGTCCTTGCTGTGGGAGAACCGTGTGTTCAGCTCCTGAGACTTCTTCAGCAGTCGCTGCTTCTGAGCTTCATCAAAGCGATTCACCTGCAGGTCTTCATCACGATCAAATGGCCTCCTCTCGACTGGTTTTTCCACTTTCTCCTTTGCTTTTTCCTTCATCTTCTTTGAGTGCAAAGTCATGAGAGAATCGGCGCGTTTGGATTCCTTAAAAAAAAAAAAAAAAGAGAGAGAGAGAGAGAGGGTGCAGAAACTTTAGTCATAACTTTGAATTCAACACAAGTAAACAGACATTTTTTAATAATAAGATAAAGCTATTTACATTGTATTTGGACACTTTATCTGCCATCTCCAAGTCTTTCCTGGAAACTTGTGGGACATCAGCTTTCTCTGCTTCACCCTTCTTTTTTCCTTCAAGGCGTTCCTATGTGTAAATAACAAATATATGAGATACAGGGAACTAAGGTAAAAGCAACAAGATGTTGATGAGATACTTGTCCAACAACCATACCCTGGCCTTCCGCTCCGTATCTGCTGGTGTATCTGTCCAAATGGAGCGATCCTTGTTTTCTGGGCCGGATTTCTTCTTGAAAGTTCGAGCCCCCAAGCCAATATGCTGTAGCTCTGGAGGAAGCTCCGTCATCCATGTTTCTCTAGCTAGCACCTGGGGAGCGTCCTGTTCATACAAAATAAGTACAAGTTTGGAGGAAGTAAACCTTGATAAACATAAAAAGAGGAAGAGGATGACATAATCTGGATTATTAAGTATTGCATAAAGAAAGAAACTCACATCTCCTGTCAGCTTCTCTTTCATCCTTTGTGCCCTGCGTTCAAAATCAAGAGCCACACTGTCTTGAACAGGTCCTTTGACTGGCATCGGTCCAATCACATCTTCATCCTCTCCCTCACTGCTGGAGGAATCAGCGTGGTAGCCTGGAGGTAGGGCTGGCCCTGGGAAATCCTCTTCATCTTCTCCATCACTGTCATCATCATTATCATCGGTTGCTTTGCGAAACCCAGGAGGCAAAGCTGGTCCCAGCACAGGTGGCCTGAGGGAACACGAGGAAGTTACAGCCTCCACAAATAAATTTTTACTCACACTGTTATCCTTAATCATTTCCACTTTTTAGTACAGCTGAAAACACTTCAGGGTATATTGCTCACTTTTCTGGGGAATTCTGTTGTTTTTTAAATCCTGGGGGCAAAGCTGGTCCAAAGAAACCATCGTCATCATCATCATCCTTGTTCACCCTACGCAGAACATACGTGTTACTGTTTTGTTTTCTGAAACACTTATTTTCCATATAATCCACCAGTGAACCCACTGTGCCGGTCTGTCTCCAGATGTCCTGGCTCTCTTCGCCGCCACCTCCGACTCACTCTCATCCGAGGAGCTCGACGGTTCTCCGCGTTTATAATCAGGAGGCAACGCGGGACCGGCGACTACAATGTTGAAAAGAAGAAAAAGAGTAAACTGACAGGAAAAAAAGCTAACCTGATAGAAATATTGCTGATTTGTCACATAATGGGTCTGTGCTGTTTCTGCTAAATGAGGCTGTTTGACTTACAGGATGTGTCATCGTCGTCGTCAGAGCTCTCCTTGCTAAACCCTGGAGGTAAAGCAGGGCCGATAAGTTGTTCAGATGACATATTTGATACCGGTTCACTCATGTATTTTCAACTGTTTCCATTCAGTTAATAAACCCGAACAAACCAGGGTATATAAATGACCTTTGGCACAGGAAGTAAACAGCGGTTAGTGGATTTCTTTTGTCAAGCTAGCTAGACTCACTTAGCTATGCAAAACCGGAAGTAGATTAGTTTGCTATCAGAGTAAAATAGAAGAAACTGCATGTAATTTGAGGCTTTGTATCTTATTTATCATTATTCTATTTATTATGCAATTTATTTCAAGTGTTTTCCAGTAGAGTGTTTCCAGCTTTCCGTCCATTTTAGTTTTGTTTGAATAAAATGTCAATTTGTCTGAATATATTGTTGTTTCTAATGGAATACTGTTTCACATTTTATGTTGATTATTTATGAATGAATGAATGAATGAATGAATGAATGAATGAATGAATGAATGAATGCATTATTTGGTGCATATTAAGGCACACATTGATTAATAGATAAATAAACAAATAACAAAACCTGTAAAGTAAGGGTAAATAAAAAAAAAGAAAAGAAAAGTAGGACAAAGTAATATTGATAGTAAACATGCTCAAAAAGGAGCAGGAAGAAGCACTAGCTTATTTACTCATATCCATTATTTAATATCAATAAACAACTGTCAGCTTTACCTCCTTTTAGATTTGACCCATATCTAGACAAATTGTTCAATATATATATTTATATAACCCAGTAAACTAAACAAAATCTACAAATACACATTCACATATACATTCACATATACATATAGGCTACATACAAACATACATTTAATAAGCATAAAGTTAAACACCAATTAAAGTCCCTCCTATTCTTCATATCTTGGAAAACAAACACATTTTCTATCCTCTTTTTAGATTTGCTCATGCTCTTGACTCAGTCTGTTCCTTCACTTCATAAACCGAGGCATCAGAAGCTCTTCAAAATTGTACAAGAAAGTGAAAATTCCATCTTGAATTATTGCCCCTCTTTTAGAAAATAGTTTCAGGGTGTGTTCTGGGAGTGACTTGTTTATTGCCTTACACATAATTTGTGCAGTTTGAAAATGAACCAGATCTGTAAATTCTAATATTTTATTTTATTTATTCATTTATTTTTTCTAAATAGAAAAAAATTCTAATATTTTAGATGTTAAAAAAAATGGATTTGCATGATTTCTGTAAGTGTTATGGATAATTATATGACCCTTTTTTGCAGTAGAGAACAGTAAAACATATTGAGCGAATTGTGATCCAGAATGTGTTTAGTTTTAGTCATGCACATGTTAAATATGAGATTTCTATCTTATCTTATCATCTATTGTCTAGTTTCGAAGGATACTATGACTCAGTCAACTTTCTGCAAGGCAAAAGCTTTAATCAATTATCAATCAGTTATCAATTAAGCTCTAAAATCCCTTTCATCAAACTTTTTTCTAGACACTTCAGAAATCTAATTTCATGAAGTGGATATTTTGGATGATTTTAGTGTCTGTGTTTGATGTAAAAATAGAACAGATGCTGTAGGTATTCATATGATATATTGTTTTAGAAACAATGTTGATGGAAATAAAAGGAGACAGTGTGAGGGAAACGTGCAGCAAAATTATTTGTTGTACCAATTTTAAAGTGGGTATCTCATTCTGTTTGTAATTTTTCTTTTACATTTGATACCTGATCCTAAAGTTGGTTGTCTGCGAGTGTGAGCAAGCTAAAGAATTCAGAGGACACGATCACCTCACTGCTACTTCTTCTTGGAAATGGACTGCACATGTATGGATGTATGAAGGATCTAACCATAAAAAAAATTATATAAATGTATTTCATTAATCTGAAAACAAAACATGTAGAATTTTTATTTTTATTTTTTTAAAGTCAGTATTTACAGCAGATTATGGCAAAAAGACAATAACATACCAACTCAATGCACTAATTATTCAGGAGTTGTCACCAAAATGGAGAAACCAAATCAAAGTCTGCACCTCCCTACTGATGGGTTTTTTCTTGTCAATTTTACAGAATGCACAACATAAGTTTGTGCAAGTGGTTTTAATTCAATAACAAAACACAGGCCTACTGGTCTGGAAAACAAGGAAGCAGATAATCTGACAAAATTGACGCTCCTCAAACTACATTTTATGTTGAAAGTTCATACCGGAAGTAGTTCCCCTGATTATTTGCTACGACGTTACTGTAGAAGGTGCCGAGCGAGTTGGACCATCTTTTTGTATGACAACAAATAACTATTATTGAAAAAGAAACTGCCCTATTCTAAGACATTACCTATTTAAACGTTTTAAAATGGGTAAAAAAGACAAAGGGGATCGGGGTAAGTTGCGAACTTCACGTTTCAATCTGCCTAGCTAGTCACTGCAGCTAAGTAGCAAAATTAAATATCCTAACATTATTCTTCTTTTCGCACAGTCTTTCAATAATTATTGTAAATATTCAATGTTCTTGGTTGTATTATTAGTTCTAATACCACATGAAGGTATGAAGTAACAAATTAGTTTTATTATTAGGCTCATTACATCCAAATGTGGACAAGACTCAGGACCCATGTCTGCCTAACTGAAGATCACAGTATACATTAATGTAGCAGGGGGGGGAAAGAAAAATAAGTCACGTTCAGAAGCATCTTTTTTATGCCCAACATGGGGACACTGCATCTGTCGGCTTTTGTAAAAGGATTAAGGAGCATTCAGTAGTTTAGTGAGTGTGTACCCTATCAGGATGTAATGAGTGGGTTTTAAAAAAACATAATCATCATTATGTTTTAATCATATAACAAAGAAAGTTACAATGGTTTTTATCTTGATTGTGGACAATGCTGTTAAGTCATAATCATGTATGTGTGGTTATAGAAAGGAAGTCTAAAAAGCGTTTCTATGAAGAAGAAGATGATGAAGATGAGGTTATAGGCAATGATTCTCAAGGAGCTGTTCCTGCTGCTGCGGGAAAACAAGTGGATGAGTCTGGAACCAAACTGGATGAGTATGGAGCCAAAGATTATCGTGCTGAGATGCTGCTAAAGAATGATCATTCTTCACGTCCACTCTGGGTGGTAAGAAGTGTCTTGAATTTTTGATTTCCTTATGAGAAAATTAAAAACTTGTACTTCTCTTCCAGTTTTTTAAATAATGTGTGCACAAAACATAAATGTATGTGTATTTCTATTCTCCTCTAGGCTCCAGATGGACACATTTTTCTGGAAGCTTTCTCCCCGGTGTATAAGTATGCCCAAGATTTCTTAGTGGCCATCGCAGAGCCTGTGTGCAGGCCTATTCATGTCCATGAGTACAAGCTGACTGCATACTCGCTTTATGCAGCTGTCAGTGTAGGGCTGCAAACCTCTGATATTGTGGAGTACCTGCAGAAACTCAGCAAGACATCTGTACCAGATGGAATTGTGCAATTTATTAAGGTGTGACTGAAACAGCATTTGATGTGTTGTGGGCTGCTATTTGAACATTCTGTTGATCATTTAATCAAACTGAATTTAATCCATCTTTTTATTTCAGCTCTGCACTGTAAGCTATGGCAAAGTCAAGCTAGTGCTCAAGCACAATAGGTAAATTCATTTTCAAGACAATTCCTTTTGTCTTTGGTCATTCTTTCAATCTTCATCTTATGCTTTCTTTACATCCACTCTCAGGTATTTTGTAGAGAGTGCCTTTCCTGATGTGATTCAGCACCTTCTGCAGGACAATGTGATCCGTGAATGTCGTCTACGTGCCGCGGATGGAGCAGACCCTGAACTTATTACTGAAGTGATCCACAGCAAGTCAGCGGTATGCCAACCAACATCGTCTTTTGATATTGTTGTTCATATTTTAATCAACCATTGAGTATTTGTGTTTTTTAAAAAGCCTTTGACAAATTTACAAGCGATAAAGATTTTATTTTTTCTCTCTGTAGAAATGATTGTTACATCTTTGGGAATGCTTGTACTTAAAATCATACCTAACTGTGATGCAGCATTGCTTCGTTGCATGCTGTTACAACGTCATATCTTTCATGTTCCTCTCTCTGACAGATCTCCAAGTCTGCTCAGGAAAAGGGAGGTGCTTCCACCTCACAGCAGCCAAGTGATGGACAGACTTCAAACCAGCAGGTCCCAGAGGATATCTTCAGCTACTACGAACAGATGGATAAAGAGGAAGAGGAAGAGGAGGAGACTCAGACGGTGTCCTTTGAAATTCGTCAGGTACACATGGATCATTATCCAGCCAGCCTTTTATAAAATGAAGACAAATCTTTATGTTTCGCTTGATAAACTTCTATTACCCAACATCAGGCATGTTTTTAGATTAGACATCAAACATAGAAACAGAAATATTTTTATATACTCCATGAAATTGTCTTCTCTGTTTTTTGCCTCATCTGCTGTAGGAGATGATTGAAGAGCTACAGAAACGTTGTATTCAGCTCGAGTACCCCCTTTTAGCAGAGTACGACTTTCGCAATGACACAGTCAACCCAGACATCAACATAGACCTTAAACCCACCGCTGTGTTGCGGCCCTACCAGGAGAAGAGTTTGCGCAAGATGTTTGGAAATGGACGTGCACGTTCAGGAGTCATCGTGCTGCCATGTGGTGAGATAATAGCAAAAATGTAGAGAAATGAACATTAAATATTGATAATGTTGACTACTGAGTCTAGTCTGATTGAAATAAAGATAAACTGTTGTCTTTAGTAGAGCCTTTACCATGTCAATGCAACAAGTGTGTTTGTTTGAATTATTTTCTCCCACCTTTGCTTTGTAGGAGCGGGTAAATCTCTGGTTGGCGTGACCGCTGCGTGCACGGTGCGGAAACGATGCCTGGTGTTGGGTAACTCCTCTGTGTCAGTGGAACAGTGGAAGGCCCAGTTCAAGATGTGGTCCACTATCGATGACTCTCAGATCTGTCGTTTCACTTCCGATGCCAAAGACAAGCCTATTGGCTGCTCAATAGCCATCAGCACTTATTCCATGCTGGGTCACACCACCAAGCGATCCTGGGAGGCTGAGAGGGTCATGGAGTGGATGCGGAGCCAGGAATGGGGACTCATGATACTGGATGAGGTGCACACCATCCCTGGTGAGAGCTTACGAGGCAGCTCCAGATTACTTTGTATTATGTTTTCTAATATCCAGTCTCCAGTTGGAGATGGAGACATGAAGTGGGCACTCATTTTATTGAAATTAATCTACATTTTTTCTGTTGAACTCTCATTTTCTCTGTAGCAAAGATGTTTCGTCGTGTTCTGACCATAGTCCAAGCCCACTGCAAACTGGGCCTCACTGCCACATTGGTCAGGGAAGATGACAAAATTGTTGACCTCAACTTCCTAATTGGGCCTAAACTATATGAGGCCAACTGGATGGAACTGCAGAACAACGGTTATATTGCCAAAGTCCAGTGTGCTGAGGTAAGTAAAACAAAATGATAAAATGCAAACCCAAGATTTCTTCAATATAAAACAGCTTTGTGTCCTGATTTGGAAGTCAAAGTTGTATCAATTGATGCTGAAACTCTGTCATCACTTTATGTCTGCTGATATCTTACATGTGTGAGAGTCTAATTCAGAGATGAAACCAATACTTAATAAACAAATAATTTCTTTGGGAGATGATATGTCTCAAAGAGCATGACATTGTACTTGCAAAATTGTAATGTCACTTAATTCTGTAATAACAGAAATGTGCTTGTGAATGCGGTCAGGATTTAACTATTGAAGTTTGGATAGAGATCTTAAACATTAGCAGTTATTGAGCTCACTTTTACAAATTCAAACATTTAAAAACATTTTTTAAATTAAAAGCAGCTTTTTATATTTATTAAAGAATGAAATGGACTTTTTGGAATTTAAAAGTGCATAATTCTTAAAATCTAACTGGGGATGTGTTACAATCTATGAGATATGCACACTGATGTTTTATACATAAAGTCTGAAGCTTATTATGTTGTACAATTATTAGATAGTTTTATTGACTTTAGATTGTTAATATAAGCATCCTCTCTTTTTATCAACTATTTTGATGAAAATCTTTTTTGACTTTATAAAACATAATTTGGTTGCTTGAGTAAAATTACCTTTGTCATGTTTGCAGAAAGAATTCATTTGTCTTGAAAGTCACATGTGAAACACTCTGAGCACAAATGAGCTAATGTAATCTGAAACAGTCCAGCAGATTGATAGATAGACCAGCACTATGTGTTTTTCAAATGTACAAATTAATATAAAAAATACATTTAAAGATATAATAACCAAAGTGCTACACCCCATTCTGTGTTTCAGGTGTGGTGCCCCATGTCTCCAGAGTTTTACAGAGAGTATGTGGCCATCAAGACAAAGAAGCGCATCCTGTTTTACACAATGAATCCCAATAAATTCCGTGCTTGCCAGTTTCTCATTCGCTTCCACGAGCGGCGCAACGATAAGATCATTGTCTTTGCTGACAATGTGTTTGCCTTAAAGGAATACGCCATTCGCCTGAACAAGTGAGTTTTTGTTTTTGTTTTTGTTTTTTACAGAAAGGCCTTTTTTTAATGTTTTAGAAAATGACCTTTTAATTATGATTTCTTTACCATTTTAATTCTATTCTTTTATTTTCCTCTCAAGGCCTTTCATCTATGGTCCCACCTCTCAGGGTGAGCGGATGCAAATTCTACAAAACTTCAAACATAATCCCAAGATCAACACTATTTTCATCTCCAAGGTAAACCAGTCAATCCAATCCATCAGGGGTTTACTGCATGTAATGTGCGGGCTGTTTTCAGTTGCCATGCATCCCTTATAACCACCAGGAGGAGCCCAAGTGTTTCTATACCGCTAAGAGATGAGATGCTTTTCTCAGTGAACAGTCAAAGACGTTATCTGTACTGTATGTTTAGATGAGCACCAGCAAATAAATAACAATCAGATTGAAACAATACATAAGTAATAAGACCTAAACAGTATTTTAATCCATTTCTTACAGTATTTACCCCATTTCAAAACATAATAAACGCACATCTGACAATTAGAAAGTTTTCTTTTCAGTTTGAAATCCTTTAGTTTGACCAGACTCAGCTTGGAATTTATAGACATCAGACATCAGTGAGATGCCACTTGCTTTTTTTTCCATGACATCCCCATACTCTGTAGTGGAACTATGTAAATTCAAGCTCACCAGTGTTACAGGAAAGCAGCTTGGGACTCCACTTTGCTAATGCAGTCTCCATTAGAATCTTACTGCCATCAGATATACGTAGGTTCAATTTAGACTCTTCATAAGATGTAGAGGCTGCAGTCTTTTGGTACATGTTAATTTGCAAATTTAGTTGAGTGCCTTACTTTTGAAACTCATAGTTTTTCTTTGTTACTCTTCTTCTGTTATTCTACTTCTTAAAAAAATCTCAAATAGTCTCTGAATTAACTTGCCTTTTTTATTCTTAATTTGACTTCTAATTAATCCGTTCCTCTTTTGCTGGTCTAGTGGGTCTGCCTCCAGCCCTCTTATGTTGTTTCACATGCTGATAATATAACTAAATATAGAGTATGGGAAAGTTATTTTTCCTGATAAGTTTCACAACTTTCTTTTTAGTGACACAACACTTTATATTTGTTAATGATCAACATTTTTTCACAAAGTTGAGAGCTAGATTGTATTTATGACAAGAATTCATGTTTGTTTAGTCATTCAGTGGTAATATCTCTGAATGTTTGAACAGGTTGGAGACACTTCCTTTGACCTGCCAGAAGCCAATGTTCTGATCCAGATCTCCTCCCACGGTGGATCACGCAGACAGGAGGCCCAGAGGCTTGGCAGAGTCTTAAGAGCCAAGAAAGGTTAGATTGTTTTCTGAAGATAAATAAAACAGCTTACCGTAATTGTTTACTCATGTAGGATGCACCTACCTGTCTTAACCACCATCACCCATGAGTGCAATCAGTTGATCTCACTCACCCTGTTTTCCCATTTAGGGATGGTGGCAGAGGAGTATAACGCATACTTCTACTCCCTGGTGTCCCAGGACACCCAGGAGATGGCTTACTCCACCAAGAGACAGAGGTTCCTTGTGGACCAGGGATACAGCTTTAAGGTGTGCTCCCCACTGCAGCATCTTATCTCAACACAATCTTACATCGTTCCTGTCCCCTCACCAAATTGCGCCAGTCATTTAATTAATTTATCATTAATTAACATTTCATATTTAATTCCCATAACTCACCCTAGCTCGCGCATATAGTTTTCTTCTCACAGTTTATATTAATTACAGTTTGAACGCTGCATTTTTAAAGGGGGCACAGATACCTATAGTCACTTCATATAACTTGAAGCACTTACTGTCCTTTGTTGGTTTTCATAAAATTTTAATCCTGGTCCCTTGAAATCACTTTCTGTAGGTAAACGACGACTAAAGTCCTTTAACAGGGTTTCAGCATTTGTATATGAATGCAGTCGAAACATTTATTATGAAAAGACACTTCTAGAGCTGACACAAGTATTGCTTAATCTCCTGATTGCAGTTATTTGAGATTATTGTAATTCTTTTTACCCTGTTTGACGTAATCGTCTTTATTCACCTGCTGCTGAGTGAAAGAAAAGATAAACTCCATATTTCCACATCAGTTTCAGCCATTTGACAAAACGGCAGACTGGCTTACTTTCCGTGATGCCATCTCTGTGTGCCCGTCTTCTGCACATGAACAGAGTTTTATTCCAAGTGTCTTTTTTTCTTTTTACTTGACTCAACTTTATTTACATAGCACTTTCCCAAAATATTTTTTGTATATTTCACTTTCTATATAGCACATTTAAGATTCCTCACTTTCAGTAGAACAATTGCATTCTGGTTAAGCATTTGCTGACATTAACATTATGGACTTAATTTCCTCCATAGACATTTATTCACAAAGCAGAAAAAAACAAAGGTATAATTCTTCTACATGTCATTGTCTTTGTCTAAAAAAAGAAAACATTATTGGAGGAGACTGCTTATGTTGCTGCCCTTGCAACCCGAGCTCAAAGCCAGTGGTAAAGGTTTTATATTCATATGGTGATAGTATTGCTGTTGTAAATAGTTTTGGCCGTGACCATGCTGTACTGAAAATCCGATACGGTGAAAGCTCCAGGTGTGATCTGTGTTGTCTAAAACCTATAGTGTTCGCCATTATTTATTCTGTGATTACTACAGGCATATCTGAGCAACACCTTAATTTCATCATGGACCCTCATCAAGTTTCAGAGTTCAACCTTCAAAGGAATATTCATTATGGGAAAGGTCAAAACATATAAAGGTATGGTCTTGGATTCGGAATACAGCCGGCAGATTTTGAAAATACACAACTCAAATGGTCATACCCTCTTGCCTCCAACGCTGTCTCTGACTCCACCCATTTGAAGCACATGGACGCGCAATCATACGAGGGGGATGGACGACCGTTTGATTGATGAATTTACTGTCCAATGCTTCTAGGTGGTCTTGGAAATAATTGGCTGGAGTTTTTCTAGCCCTGTCCTCTCCACAGATGATTAACTAATTTCCATGTCAGTGCTTCCAACTTAGTGGCTGTAAATGGGTTAGGAATAGGATTTCAAGTGATTTTGCAAAAATGGCAGAAAAAAGAGAATCCCAGACCATACCTTTTAAGTGAGCTACACATAATATTTGTGAAATGATATCTTTCACTTTGAAAAGTAAAAGAGAAAGAAGAAAAAAGATACTTTATTATATATTTTTTTGTTATCTGTACACAAAATCAAGCTGGTACAAACCTGATATTATGTCAAATCAAATCAAATTTTATTTATATGGCACTTTTCATACGGTGAGCAATTCAAAGTGCCTCACAGAGGCTAAAAACAAAAGCAACAAAGAAAAATAGAAACAAGAAAAAGACCCAACCCTCCCACATATAAAAACCCTCCTCACACTCTAAAAACAAGCACACACAGTCACACTAACACACAGGAACATCAATACTCACACGTACGCGCTCAACCCCCCTCATACTATCTGACACTAGAGAGACATGGCTGGGCACCGACACATCGGTGAGAGAAGGCCACATGTGGGGGCCAACCACACCCAGAGAGACCCTGACCACAGGGAGTACTGCTGCAGAGGGCAACTCTGGCCACGGCAGACAGAAGGTCCCACACCAAGGGGTGGGGCCCACCAGTCACCCAGACCAGAGCCCTCCACGATACAGCACCCCCGTCCGCCAGACATCACACCGAGTGTGGTCGGCCGCCGCGAGGAGACACTGGAGCTAACGCTAAATAAACATCGTAAAAACAGAACTGTGTTAAAATAAGATAAGAAGTTTTATCTGAAGATGTATCTGAATGGATTTAGTGTCTGCATATCCTGTTTGGATAGTGGCAAGGTAGTATGATGTAGTCCAACACTGAAATCTGAGCACGGTTCTGGCAACGTTCTGTATGAATATTCTGTAGAGAGACAAAACAAAGACTGAACCACTTCCAGAGTTAGTTTACAGTCTATCAGAAGATGCTTCCTGTTTTGCAAAAGATACAAAATTATACAGTTTAATTTGAAAGAATTTAGGTCATATGTTTATGATGGTGTTTTAGGGACAGAGCCCAGGGGGAGATTTATGTTAAAAATGGGAAAATAGTGATTAAAGACGAATGTACAAGAAAACCCACATACTGTATACTCGCTAATATTAGATAGTTTTTACCATAAAAACCTCAGATTATTTATGCAACTGTTTACTGTGAATTATGTCTACGGTGGATGTCTTAATCAAATTTAAATTTGCAATTGGATGTAGCAGTAAGGGAATACTCGTGATTTCGGCACAAGAATTGCCATAATATCATAGGGATCTGGACATGAAAGATACATTGAATTCGACCAGACCTCTTCAAAGAGCAAATTCTGGCTCAGGTGATACCATTGGTGCATCAGAAACTACATTGAAATAACTGGATCCAAGAGCGTAGTTGCTTTTGTTTACCAACAACACAGTAATACATATTGCATTGTTACACCTCATTATAGCTGTAGTATGATGATGTGAAGTATTTTATTCCTTGTGAGTTTAAACTTAAATTGTTCTTATCATTTCTGAAAATGATCTCCACCACCAACTTTCATTATTTTTAGTTAATTTTGTTTTTATTTTATTTTATTCTGTACAACAGCCCTTCTACAACTTCATAAGCATCAGATTTCACAGTGCAAATAGGTTTTTAATTATATGAAAAATATATAAAGAATTATATAAATTTTCCTTTTTATGAAAAACTTTAATTGTTAAGAAATAGTTACATGCATTTGTGACAAATTATTTTGAAAAAAGAGGGAATTGTTCATCAAAAGTGTGTGTTTGATCCTATAGCTTTTTCAAAGAGACTTCCTGTATTTGTTCCATGTATTTAATTCCACCGCAAATATGTGCGGTCATTCTTTTGCAGGTGATCACAAAGTTGGCAGGTATGGAAGAAGAGGACTTGATGTTCTCCACCAGAGATGATCAACAGCAGCTGCTTCAGAAGGTGCTGGCCGCCTCAGACTTGGACGCTGAGGAGGAAATAGTAGCAGGCGAAGTGGGAACTCGACCACAGGTGATGACTTTTGCTGACTTCTGAATAAATATTGAAAGTCTGTTCATAATCCTCACTTTCTTTTCCCTCTTTGCTTTTTTTTCCAGGTCTCGAGGCGAGCGGGCACCATGAGCTCCATGTCAGGTGCAGATGACACCATCTACATGGAATATCAGAGTCGAGGCAGCAAAGCCTCTGCATTAGGCAAGAACGTTCATCCCCTGTTCAAGCGCTTCAGAAAGTAGCTCCACTGAACCCTGACACTTGAAGGCTTACTCTGTTGTAACAGGGCAATGGGACATGGTTTCAGGGGGAAAAGCAACTATTGAGTTGCAGGTTCAGAGTCCTTCTGGTCTGGTGAAGAGAGCAACCTTTGGAGATAACCTGCAACAAGGTTTGAAGGCTCTGGAAAACACTGTCGATACGCATGGTTACATGAATATGGCCGGTGTTTTATAAAAGTGGTATTTTTTTTTGTAAATATGGTTATAATGGCCATTTATTTGTTCCTAAAGAAAAAAAAAGTGTTTCTATGGTATGTTATGGAATGACATTGAAATGTTCCTAAATATATTTTCAAGAACATAAAGTTTTGGAATTTTCTTGCTTACCTTTAGAAATATTAAAAGACCCCATATCTACTGCAAAAGGCCAGAATTAATCTTCGTAGCAAAGAATATCATACATCCAGTGTTAGATAACAAAGATGAAATACAAAATGACAACTTCCAAAATTAACATGTTAAACTAAAGAAAACAAAATCAAAACACCTTCGTCTTGTTTCTGTCTGTAATTAATAAGTAGTCAATGCTGGCTGTGTGTAACACACTAACTCAGTAACTGAGTTCTTGTCATTTAGCCAAATAGAGAATGTGTAGCATTATGCACACGATTTCTTTCCCTTGGGGACTAAAGGAAGGGAAAACAATTGGATAAAAGCCTGGGATAGAGGGGACAGGAAAAGGGGGAGGGGTCTACTTCTTTTACTTCTTGATGACTTGAAAATATTCCAAGAAGAAAATTCAGGAGCCTGGTGCCTTGTGCAAGCTACAAAAAGGGGTGAGTGTGGGAAAATGCCCTCCTCTGCCCAGCTTACCCTTTGCCTCTGCAGCAGTATTCCCTGTGAATGGCCTCATCTTTGGCTTTTCAGCCTAATCACTGTATTATGTCTTGTGGAGACTTGAGTATTAAACTTTATAAGAAAAGAAGTGAAAAGCATTGAAGTTGATTTTAATGGATGTATCTGTTAATTAGAGATACTGGGGATTTGTGCTGTGATCTTTTTAAGGAGATTTGTGGAAGATGCTATGATTAGCTCAGCTTTTTAATTCCTCAGAAATGAACAGAAGGCAATAAGTTGAAAGCTGCTGCGGATTTAGGGCTAAAGGTTCTCTGAAAGATGTCTGAGATCAACATCCTAAACTCAGATTAACTTCTTGCAAATGCTCTGAGGTAGATGCATTGGCCAAACTGCCTAACATACCATTTGGGGTTTGCAGATGTTTAATTATCCACCAGGTGTCAAGAAAAACATTACACATGTAAATCTCATCTCTGTGGAAGCTTCACACGTGGATCACTTCTACAGTCTAAACCAACAGATTGCAATGTCGTCAGCATTTCTTTTTGTATAACTTTTTGACATGAGGGCTTACATATGGGTATGTGTAAACAGTGTGGTTCGTGAATGCTCCTCTCGCGCTTATATGAGCTGTGGGTGGGGTTTTCCTTCTTTTATTACGAATCTCAACAAGTAAATCGACTTCATGTGACGTTCATCATCGTATTCTTTTTATTCTCGAGGTGGGCTATGCGCGTGCACGTACGCTGCCTGATTGATTGATGTGATGTAACTGTGTTTTGGCACGTTGTACTGCGCCCCTTTTGCAATGAAAGAATGGATTCAACAGTTTGGGGGGAAACGCCCACACCCGAATACAGCAGATATCCCTCCCTTCCTTTGAAGCGATCATCCAATCCTCACCCACAGAGGTTGTACAAGCCACTATTTAAAAGGGTTCTATAATACAAGCCTGGCTGCGTTTACACGTGCCAGGGAGATACGTTTCCAATACGGACGCTGGCGCGTTTAGACTGTACAAGATATCCAAGAAGATCCTAGTAATGGCAATCCTAAATCGCTTTACGACAACATGCTGGAAAGGTTTTCAAGCCGACAAGCAAAACAAGCAGCTGTTCTATGTTTTACGCACTTTACACAAGGCAGCAGCCAGCGAGGCTTTGGAGATCCCCACACCGGGTGAGGAGAGCATGTCCGACAGACTGATCGCACCGGTCCATGCCAGTGAGAAAACGAAAATCAAGACCCTGAAGGAGATGCCAGGGCCCAGCTTCATTTCCAATTTGATTGAGTTCTTTTGGAGAGACGGTTTTAGCAGAATCCACGAAATTCAGGTAATTGTGTCCACAATTCCCCCTTGTAATTTATGCCGCTTTGTTTAAGAGATGAAGTAATTTCCTCGTAATTCCATCACCGTCAAAGAACCCATGTGTTGTTTACGTTGGCCAAAAATTACACCTATGCGTAATGGCGCGGACTGTTGCGTAAAAGCGCATCAAAAGCTCGACCCCCACGGTCAGCTTTCCGCTCCAAGGCACAGGTTTTGTAATAGTTTAAGAAAGAAGAAATGCATAAGGAATTTTAATCATTACATGAAAATACAAGAAGGGAAAAAATGTAATGGAACAGTTTGGCCACAACCCTCGTGTCCTTAAAGTAAAACGTATTTTTAAGAAAATTTAAATGAGATCAGCCTAACTTTTACGTGTTTATTCAACATAGCAAGAATTTTATTGACCTTTTTTATCTGATGAAAATTACAAAACCTCAGTCCTTCACATCATTCTTCCTCATCACAATCAGGAATTTGAGTGAAAATTCTGCAACTTTGACTCTATTTGATGTAAGAATGATTTCAGTTCCTCAAAATGAGTTTATTTAGGAGTTCATTTCAGACTGACACATTTCCTATAGCTAGGCAAAGTATAAGTTGGTCTTAATTTCTTACTTGGTAGGGTTTTTCATGGAAGAGTTTGTGATTTATTTTAAGCAAGAAGTCTGTGTTTGATAGAATAACCAAAATAATGCCATGTTACTGAGCAGCTTTATAACAAATCTAGTGGCACTACTTTTAATACAACACTGATATGACAAATTAAGGCGGTGGCTTGTGCAATGTTATTCATTGTAAATGGATGAAATCATTAGTAAAATTATTGTTACTGAAAGTGAATATTTATTTATTAATTTGTGAAATTACCATAAGGAGCAAAAATGTTGCATCATAAAGGGAAATGACTGGAATCAGCCATCAAATGAAATTGGAAATGTCTGGGAATTAACTATTTTCACTTCTGCTTTATAGTTGGATCACGGGAAAAAGTATGGAAAAATATTCAAGTCTCGGTTTGGGCCCCAGTTGGTGGTCTCAGTTGCGGATCGTGACCTGGTGGCTGAGGTGCTGCGGGCTGAGGGTGTGGCCCCCCAGAGAGCTAACATGGAATCCTGGAAGGAATACAGAGACATGAGGGGCCGTTCTACTGGTCTCATCTCAGCGTGAGTTATCCCAGAAACTTATCTATAAACCCTAACAGCAACTTCTCGCAAGAGAATGCCCATCAAGTTTTCTTTCAAGTCATATTTCAGACACATGTCTTAATTTATCGTCTTCTTTTGCACCCAAAACTTTAAGAAAATAAAACTATTTATCATCAGTATATTAGGCTTTTTTTAACAGTCACCTGAATAATTCTTTATAAAACTAGTGTACTTTTTCAATATGTCTTTAAAGTCTTTATGATTTAGAACAATAAGCAAAAATACCTTCTTTTTTTTCTTTTCTTTTTTTTTTAAAGAGGTTATTTTGTCACTTATTTTTCAGTGAGGGAAACGACTGGCTTAAGATGCGTAGCGTGCTCAGACAACTCATCATGCGCCCCCGTGACGTAGCAGTCTTCTCTGATGATGTAAACAAAGTGGTAGATGACCTGATAAAGAGAGTCTATACCCTGCGTGCCCAGTCGTCCAATGGAGCAACTGTGTTCAATGTGAATGACCTCTTCTTCAAATATGCCATGGAAGGTTTGTAAAGATCTTTTAGGGACTTCATTATGAGGGAATTGGAAGTTGGGATAGATTAGGTGTGGTACAAGTGTGCAGGAAATTTGATCATTGAGACACCCTGAATGAAAAAAGGAACAAGAAAGAGGAATTTGAAAATGTAATATTCTCCTCTATACAGTTTAGAAAACTAAAATGACCATGGTGCCAAAACTTACAAACTACTACTGAAGATCAACATGTAATTCTAGGAATGTCTAGCCAACATCCACATAAAAGTGACAAGCAAGGAATCCCCGCTTCCGCTTACTTATACCTAAGTCATGCTCTTCTTTGTCCTCACAGGTGTGGCTGCTCTTATGTATGAGTGTAGACTAGGATGTTTGGAAAACAATATCCCTCAGGAAACCCAAGACTACATCGCTGCCTTGAACCTGATGTTCAGTTCCTTCAAGACGACCATGTATGCCGGAGCGATCCCTAAATGGCTCCGTCTCATCATTCCCAAACCATGGGAGGAGTTCTGTCTCTCCTGGGATGGCCTTTTCAAATTCAGTAAGTGGAGTACAGTTTATAATCAGTGACCACAAGCACAGCACATTAACACTTCACACTGTAATAAGCCTGTATCCACCAAAGCATGCTGTAAATTAAGTACTTGGACACTAAAAGGGAGTTGTAGCAATTAATAGTTCTTCAAGAGGTAGATCTAATAAGAGAACACTAACACATAAGGTTTACACTTGCAGTACATAACACCTTTTACCCTTAGAACGCTATGGTTGGGTGAATTTCACACATGCTACATTAGTTTGTAATAGCTACTCACACAATAATTGTGTTCTAGGATTAGTTTGGCTTTGCAAAGTGCTTTATAAGATGTTGTCCATTCATGCAAAAAATAGCCTAATGGAGTGGGGGGTAATATTTGATATTAAAGGTACCAAAGGTGGCCAAAACTGGTACTGCAATCATGTGAAGCCGTAGCCTATGTAAGAAATTACTAAAAAATGGCCAAAATAGGTC
>JAPMNP010727723.1:0-13060 GCA_029874935.1 Atherina boyeri
ATATATATATATATATATAAGAAAACTTAAGAGAAAAAGTCAGATATTCTACATCAAAGATATTATCATCACAGACCTGTATACCCCATCTAATTTGGATTTATCTTATTTAGTTTCCATTATCTTTGTATATTGTATAAGAGTTTTGCTTCCTTCTGAGTTGTGCTGTGTTGTTGTAGCTGCTGAGACATACTGTATGGATGTCCCCACTGTTGGATAAAGAAAGACTTTTGTTATGTCTTGTTTTGTCTTAAGTTTGTTTTTGTTTCTTTACTTGAATGTTTTACTGTTATTAATTAAAGTTATTTTAACATTGCTCTTTTGGTTTACTCAGTTATTCCTGTTTCAACAATGTTCATTGATTTGTCTCTCTTTTTATCCTATATTAATGTTGCAGTTTGTTATGATTTTGAAGGTTGTGACTTCATCGTTTAACTCGTGAAACAGGTCCATACATAACAATAACCTAAAATGTCTCAGATCCATGACGCATTTCACTACAAGAAAAAACAAAAAAATAAAATTGAACTACAAAAATGTTATCTACTAACCACAATGTATTCATTTCCTTTAGAATTAAGATCTTAGTGGACTAAGACTTGATATCCTATCCACTTTATATTGTGTTCTTTGCATGTCATCATATTATTCTTTAACTGTTGACGCTGTTGGTCATTTATGCACATGTGCAAAACATAATCTCAGTTTTAGAACAAAAACACCAAACTTTTATCCTTTAGGAGCTTAAAGTGAAAATAAACTGTACAAATTTCTGCGCTTAATTTGCAGATATAAAAGTGTGGCACTAGAGATAGGACAATTATACACAACAAATTGCTGTTATTTTTAAATAACAGCAATTTTTATCAGTTCATACAGTTTTGATTTTGTCCTCACAGTTTATAACTTTAAAATGAGCATAGATACTTGCTAGTTAAACTACCTTTACCATGTATTTCATTTGGCCCTTACCCCACTCAAAATGTCTCAATGTCTTTCTTTGTCATAGTTACCACTCGGTAGTAAAAGGAAATAACACCCTCCCACCTGAGGATCGTCTGCTGAAGTTCCTTGTTGACAATAATGCAGATGCTGAGGAGGAAGTTCAGTGTGCCAACTGTGACGAGGAAGGTAACGAAAAGGTACAAATTGACAGGCATTACTTCTCATTTTTATGGCAAAGGACACCCAGACATTTATTTTGCAATCTTAACAACTTCCTGCTCTGTCATAGATTGTAGAATTACATACATTAAATTTCAGCTATGGGAGCCCTGACAACAGACTCACAATTGACTCACAAGTCCTGTGCTGCATCAAAGTGGGTGTGGGGCAAAAATAAAGGTCTGTTTTTTTTGTGAATCATTTCACGTTTCCACCAGAGAGACTTTATGAGTCTCAGAATCTGTCCAAGGAGCTGGGTTAATGGAAATGAGTTTAATTAGGTGACAATTCATCTGATACCAAGCACAAATTTAGTTTATCAAAATTAAGTCAAACAAACGTTACCTAAATCTCTTCAATCCAGTAACAAAAGTGTCTGTTTTTTAAATTGTTATCAAAATCCACATTTTTAAATGAGTTTTTCAATCAAATACTGCTTTTAAAATTCTAATCATAAAAGAGAATAAACTTTTTTTTATCTGCCTATGTGTGTTTTTTCTTCAGGACACAGGGGTGATGTACTACTGTAACACATGCAGCCAACCACTCTGTGCCACCTGCAGAGAGCTGACACACAAGGCCAGAATGTTTTCCCACCATGAGATCGTATTGCTGGCCAAACGCACCAAAGCCAAACACAGGAAATGCTGTGAGTGCCACCTGCAATTAACTCCAGAGGAATTTTATGCTAACAAGCATGTTTCTTGTGAGAATTTCTTGTTCTTCCTGTGCTCTACTAACATTTTCTCGGGTTCATCTTAAACATATTTCTACACAAAGTGGTTGGAACTTTTAAAATGTAGTCAGGCACAGTGTGTACCTGTGTAGTAACATACCTCTGACTGCCAGTGTGAGAGAAAGCTCCCAGTTTTATCTTCCCACCTGTGTTTGCACTCTGGAGCTTTTTTGTGTCAAACATGCTAATTGGAATAACAGAATGCTTTAACCCTGACACTCCTGTGGGCTGAAGTTGAAAAGCATCTGTACCTCCACAGCTCTTCACGAGGAGCCCTACATCCTTTTCTCAACAGAGAATAAGTCTATGCTGTGCATCAACTGTTTCAGAGACATGAAAGTGTGAGTGAACGTGCACCACAAAATATGATCATCAGTTGCTCTTTCTTCGTCTATAATAAGGTGTTTTGGTTTGTTCTTGTTTTCCACAGAGAGAGTCGGGCTCATTGCATTGATATTGAAACAGCTTATGCACAGGGGTGTGAGATGTTGGATCAAGCTGTTCTGGTGAGACTCTTGTCTGTGTTCTTCTCTATTTTCATGACATTCAATGCAAAAACGATACACTGTACTGGAAATGTAACAATGAAATTTGAATTTTTGCACTTAATTCACTGATCTCATTTCTGCTTGCCAAAAGAATCTCGGATACTTTAAAGTCTGATTTATGTATGATTTTCCTCTTGGGTGCTCTGGCTTAAAGACCCGCTTCCTATCATCTTTTGAGCTATTTTAAAGCGTTCTCAGTGGTCTTTAAATTATGATTATGCAGTTTTTAGCCCAAATCACAAAACCTTTGCTATTTTCCAGGACTTTGCTTCTGCAGAGCGGCAGTACTGTAGCTCATTAGCAATTCGCCTCTGCGTTGTGGGCGGAGCCAGCGCTGTGGTAAATTATTAAAGTTAATACCAATATTTATCTTCTGAGCACTGCAACCCACTATAGCACATAGGTGTTGATCCACCATCGTCTTCTCTACTCCTCAGAACCTGAGCGTAATGGGGCAGGAGCTTGTGGCCCCCCCAGTGGAGTTGTTACATCACAACTCCAGTCTGTTTTAGGCTGCCTTTTAGTATCTTTGGACATTGGTCCACAGCGATTTGAATGCATAAATGCTCAAAAATGCAATTTTGAGCTTAATTTTCTAAATATATGTCCTCTAGCTTTAGAAAAATGCCACAAGAACATGTTAACAACACAAAAAACACGATTTTCATCGGAGTGGGTCTTTAACCCAAGCGAAAATAAACACTAAATACAAACAATTTAGGTGAGTTTTCCTGGGTTTATTTGCACAGTTGCATACAAGTATAGCTTAAATTAAAATTACATACAACTGCAACTAGTAATGAGCTTCTGCACTGTAGGTGGTGAAGGACATGCAGACATCAACTGGAGAAGCGATCCATCTGCTGAGGGCAATGATCGGGGAAGTGGGTCTCAATGTGGAGGAAGAAGAGAGTGCAATTTGCAGTCTGTTCAACAGTTTACAGGTTATATACCTATTTTTATTTTGCCATAACCATGCTGCACAATGTATGCTGCAAAAAAATGCTAATTATTTTAAGGTAGTCCAGACAAATACCAAATGCACAAATACCAGCAAGCCAATAAATTCAATGATGACATGTCAGGTGAAACGTGGATATTAAGACTGTAAATGAAGGAAAATCAGTATTCGTGCTTCCTCTACTTCTTTGGAATTTAACATCCTTGATGCAGCCAAGCTGTTACCTTTACTTAAAAAAATTGCTCTTTTAAATCAAAGTCTGTGTTATACTTTAAATGGTCCAATTTCCATTTGTTTGGGTGTATTTGAAATAATTTCCATTATTACATGCTTTAAATAAATGATGGGAAGGTACGTTTGCAAATATACTGTATGTTAATCTTTGTTCTAATAATCTCTGTTTGAAGCCTGCTTTGTTTTGTTTTTGTTTTTTAGTTTTTTTTCTGCTTAGTTAAAGGTTAGCTCTTGTTAATTTTTTTACATGAATGTGCACCAACTATATAATGAATCAGAATTGAAAATATAACTTGTCAACCCAAAAAACTTGGGATTTAAATGTTTTAAATTCTCAGTGGTGCACAGTTAATGTGCCCCCATCTGGTTCCATTAGCGCTGCTTGGCCACTGGATGTCTCTGTTAATCTAATTTTGAGAAAAGAGTGCATTTCCTCTGCAATATGAACAATTCAAGAGAGCAGACGCCACTCTTTTTTCACAATCTTGAAAATTCATTAGGCATTAGAGAGCTCAAGGCCATTTTCACAGCAGTGTGAGAAATAAAAGAGAGTGCTTTTTTCCTTCTTTTTTTTTATTTGACAGGAAAAACTAGCAGAGAGGAAGAAGATTCTGCTGAAAGCAGCTCAGAGGTAAAATAAAATCCATAAGGATTTACAATTCCTAGATGACAATATACTCTCTTTTTTAAAACAAAGTTTGTGTCACAGAGGTATTATTTTGCTGTCACCAGTTCACTTGAAACCTTTTTTCATTGTACAATACTGTGTTGTAGTCTATTCAGAAGTGATGAATAGGGGCCCTATTTGCTGTTCCTGCACTGAACACATTTGTGATTTTCATTTCAACATAGTGTGGTGCAAAATAAAAAACACTAAAGAAGGATTAAAGTTTCCAAACCAGTGTTTTCTAAAATCTCACCCATGTGGTAAATGTTTTGCCTTTGCAGAGATATAATATACTGTTGTGTTTATAATTTAAAAGTTACCTGAAAAAACAGCTTGTAAAATTATCCAGAAAGTAGCCACACACAACATTTATATTTTCCTTCTTCATTGTATGCTTTGTAAGACAGAATATTAGGGCCACACTAAGAAAAAAAAATTCTAATGGTTTCTTTTTTTTCTTCCCTCCTCTATCCTCACTTAGAAAATAAAGTGAAAATTTATTCTCGACATTCCGACTTTATTCTCGATATTTCCACTTTATTCTCAACGTTTCGACTTTATTTTTTAACTAGTCATTCAACTTTACTCTCGACATTTCGACTTTAATCTTGACATTTCTATCTTATTCTCGAACTGAGGATTGGGTAAAAAAAAAAAAAAAAAGAGAATCTATTAGAATTTATTTTTCTTAGTGTGGCCCTAATCCTCCATCGTAGCTTTGTTTGTGTCTGTGTGCAACTGAATGAGAGCGATTATGTGTATATATTTGAGCGAGTGTATCCGGTTGTCTGTGTGATCTGCATGAGATTTTTTGTAACCAGTGTCCTCCATCTCTGTCTGCCTGTCTCTCCATTGCCTGGAAGACGTCCAGTGTCTGGGTTCCCAGAAGGATGTTAAAGGCTATTTATGTCATGCTTTGTGTGTCTGCCCCCCTAGTCTCCGCCTGTGTGTTTGTCACAAGAGAAGACAGATAGATTAGCTCCTGGAAATATTGAGTATGTTGTTTGCTGTTGCACTTCCTGAGCTGAATCCTCCGTGTATTGTGGAATGAATGTGAAGGTGTTGTCTTACCTATTTGTTTATGTGTGTGTGTGTGTGTGTGTGTGTGTGTGTGTGTGTGTGCGTGTGTGTGTGTGTGTGTGTGTGTGTGTGTTTGCAGTCAACATGAGGAGAAGGAGAAAGCGCTAAAGGAACAACTGTCACACCTTACCACCCTCCTACCAACTCTCCAGGTGAAAAGTAGATAAAAGATGAAACTCACCATTTACAATACCACAGATACTGCAGTTATTTTAAGAGCTGTTTTGTCGTAAGAGACAGAGCTCACCCTTATGTTAAGATACAGCAATGTAGAATACACCACACTTTGATAAAAACTATCACAAGCGAAATGAAATACTGATGAAACAGAGTTATGTTTTGATCTGCATATGTGTGGGTTTGGGGATATGGCTAGGAAAAGAGACTCCACACTTGTTCCACCTTTTCCCTCGTTTAGCTAAATTCCTATAGGATCATTATTAGGCTGTTTATTTCCTCATATACTTTGCATTTATGCTAAGAAAACCACATATTATTGACATATCAAGACTAGACTTGATTTATAAGTGGCCTGCCCTCAGGTATTTATTAGCTTCTGACTTCTGACATTTACATTTTCCAGAACTAATGTATCTGAGTTCTTCACAAAGAGTTAGTTATTCTTTTGATGACTAACGTAATATTTATTCACCTCCATATACTGAGGCAATGTCGATTCTCAATGGAGCTTAATATAATGCATTGAACAGTGTTCATAGATGCAACTTGCAAAACTGAAACATTATATAGCAAGAAAAGAGGGGAACTCTGAGTTCATATTTGTCTCTTCTCTCTCACCTTCATATCCACGCTTAAGCTCAGTTTTCTCTTAAATTAAGCAGACTAAACACTGCATTGGCTTTAGATTTATAAATAAGGTTGCCACATCATTTTATTTTGTCAGGATGGTTTTTATAGCCTTGTCTCCAATCCTGGTCTGGACGTAAGTGGTTCTGTTTTTCTACTGTAAAAAAGGGCATTTAGAAACTCAAAACAATTGCAATTTTTGACACTTCACCTATGGTTTCCTTTTTTTTCTTCTTCTTTTAGCCCAGAAGGTTAAGACAAGGTTTGATCTCTAACCTTTAACCTGATGTTTTTAGGTCCACCTGGTCACTTGTTCGGCCTTCCTCAGCTCTGCAAACAAGTATGAGTTTTTGGATATGGGCTATGTAAGTACAGCAACATAAACCTTAAATGATATCCATATCAATTATATGACATTGCAGTGCTAGTTAGGAGTGAATGAGTTTTTAAGAAGAAATATGAATCAACAGAAAAGAGCTAACAAGACAGTAATTAACTGGACAAATAAGAATGAATTAATTGACCCAAAAATTTCGTACTGTGAGGAATCATAATATGCACTGTATAGAATTTGATTCTTCTCCAAACAACCGAGAGTACTCAAAGAGTTAATTGTTTTTTCAAGTTTTTCCTTGCTCAGAGAAAAGTTACAGTATTTGCTGAACTGAATTGTTTCTAAATGGAAGCTGTCCATAATGTCTCAGTGAGGTGAAACAGGTCACTGAATCACACCCGGATGTTCTTGCTTACACAGCAACTCATGGAGAGGCTGAAGAGGATTGTAAAGCTCCCTCATCGACTGCGACCAGTGCAGAGCAGCAAAGTGAGTACAGCAGTGTTCATGCAGAGCTGGAAAAGAACCCGTTTTGGATCCAGTCCACTGAACAGATTAGTTGCTCTTTCTCAATGAAGACTGTTGTTACACATTCAAAAATACAAGTAAGACACCTAAAGTGGGGAAAAACTGAATTAAAGCACAGTTGATCCATATCAAATGTAAGGTTATCTGGTAGGATACATAAAACGTAGAATTGTATAACACTTTTCTTGCAAAAAGCTTTACAGAAATAAAGTGTCAGTCATATTACAAATGATGATAGAGATGGAAGACTTTCTCAGGATGAAAAGATAAATCTGGATAAAGCATGTAATAATAGGAAAGACAAACATGATGTTTTTTTAACAGAGCTGAGTGAATAAAAACATAGGTAAGGAAGATAATGACAATGCATTTGTCCGTCCAAGTTTAAACTATTTTGCATGTTTTAATATTAACAATCAAAACCATTCAAGATGCTCCAAGAAATCCTGAAATTGATGCTTAATGAAAGCACTAGGGTGACTTTGCAGCAACAACATAACCAATGACTAAATAGCTGTTGTTTCGTCAGCAAAACCTAAGGTTAAGATACGGGATAAGCTCAATGTTTTTGAGGAGAAAAAAATAAATGCATAGCAGCAAACAGAATAAATTGAGATCTATAAATATTTTTTTATTGTACCATAGATTAATGTTCTTAACTTGTAAATTTTAAGTCAATCAAATGCCCTCGGATACACTAATTCTGTCACTACATATAAATAAATGGGAGAAACATGGAGCGAGACTTGATCTTGAAACATTTTGCAACTTGTTTGATCTGCATCAAAAACATTGCATCCGTTTTTATAAAGTGGTATTTGAACACTAAAATATGCATTACTGTGTGTAATACTTCAGTATTTTTTTGTTCTTTTTCCTTTTGAATGATTAGATATTCATTGGGATTTTGTGATAGACTAAAGTGACTTTATCTCTGTTAGATCAACACAGATTATAGAGGTGAGTTTGCTCGTTGTCTAGAGCCTCTGCTGCAGATAGGACCGCGGCGCCCTCCTTCTGTCACTGGTTCCACAAATGTTCTAACAAGGTAAGATCGTTTACCTTTGCATCCCTGCCCCTGCTGCAAATGAGTGCAATCAATAAATGATTTCTTCCACCAGGGTTTTGTTTTGCAGTGCACTTTTGCTGCCTGAATATGTTAGTGGCATCTTTTGGATTCTTCAGCGAAAGCCAAAAGTCTGGGCAGAAAATGTCACACTTGTGAAGCATCCAAATGCAAAATCCCCAGATGGTTTGTAAGTACAGATGGAGAGGAAAGGAGGCGCCGTGCTGAATCCCACTATGTCAGTTATTTGGTCTGTCTGGAGCTTTGTACTCTGATATGTTTACGTAATTCACCTTGTTGCAGGGGGCCTGAAGGGGGGCTGCAGGCGATCCCGATTTAGAAAGCCCTGGTGCTGGTGTAGCCAGATATCGCTCAGGTGATGAATGGATGAGGGCTTCCACGTGGCCAGTTTCTGTGCAGAGATTATTTTCAGTTTTATCTAAGTCACATGTCACATTACCATGAATTGCATCAGAACATGCTGTTAGTTTCTTGAGTTAAAGTTTCACTTTCTTATTTCATCAAATGGACAGAAAATATAAGCTATTACGTAAAACATTGCACTACCTTTGTTTCAGTTCTTCATAAACTCCCCAGACTAATGTTTTGCCACATCAGTGTCTCCCAACTATTTACAGGTCCTGAAGCTGGCAAACTAATGCCAGCGTACTGACAACTCTTCTTTCCAACATGTTTAACACCCTGTCATGGCAAGACGCAAAGTGGGCAGGGAATGGTGTCCAGCCGCCTGGCACTATTTTTATCGTAATTTCACAGAACTCTCCAGGATTGAGCTGTAAGTTGGCACACGGAAGTGGTCGGGCTGTTTTGTTCCTGGCCACTGATGTCACTGTTTTAGCAGGGCTAAAGTCTTTAATTGGCATCGCTGCTGTCAGAACGGACACTAGTTGTGCGGCGGATGACATGTGTATGACAGAGTGAGAAGGATATATGTTTTAGACGGGTCTACTGTTGTGTTAGCTCTGGACAGAAAGGCAGAAAGATCAAAAGTCCACCAGATCTGAGGTAAATTTATGTTTACTTTCCTACTATTTTTTTTTGGGATAGTTGCAATTTTGATGATTAGGGGGGATACATGTTGCTGATTTAGAATGTAATCTCAAATTCAATTGATCATATGCCTACAAATCATACAACAGATGAAAAATGACTTTGTTTGGCTTTGGGGAGAATTGTGGATTGAATTGGATCAGAGGCATGGCATTATCCTGGCTTTCCTCACATTTTCATTGAAACGTCAGACATTGTAAGACAACATTGTTTACAGTGGTAGATGTGTTTGACTGAACACATTTTCCCCCTTAGTTCACAAATAAGAGAAGGAAATGGCTTGTCATTAGTGTTTGATAGTTAGGAATACCACCCTGCAGCTTATTACTTTCCTCTGATGCATCCTCAGTGGGTATCTGAAAGCATTGTCCCTGCAGGCATTAATATAGGATGCAAACCAAGTAGAAATCAGTGGACAGCCAGCTGGCTCGTCCTGTTTTCTGTCACAATTTGACAGAAGAAGAGATAAGTGAAGAACTGCAGGCATGTTCTTTAAGCAAGTCTTCTTGATTTACATAGCACATCTCAAGTACAAGACAATTGAAAATGCTTTACATAAAACATTAAACACATAAAAGTGGGGTGCAGACGAAGCATTAAAAAGTACATTAAAAACAAACTTAAAGTGATGCTAACAGTTAAATGATTTATGCTAAACTAAAGCCACAAAGTCTGAGTGTTGTGACCACAAATGACGCCAGACTAAGAGAACAGCTGGATGAACAGGGGAAAGGTAAAACTCAATTGTTTAACTCCAGGGGAGGTGGAAAATGAGCATATTTGCCCAAATGGTGGTGTGTCCCTTTTAAAGAAATAATTTGTTTTGAAAAATTAGATGGAGACATAAAAATCTAAAATTAAAAGAGATAAAATGCAAGAATATATATTTATACAGCGAGCGTGAGGGATGAAGAGTGATTTTGATTAAAGCAAGCCAATATAAAAGATTTCAACTTTGATTTAAACAGCTGAGGGTTTCAGCCGACCTACAAGTTTCTGGGAGTTTGTTCCACATGTGAGGAGCATAAAACCTGAACGCTGCCTCTCCATGTACAGTTCTGACTCTGGGAACAGAAAGTAGATTTGACCCTGATGACCCGAGGGATCTGATTGGTTCAAAACGAACCAGGAGATCCTGAATGTATTTTGGCCCTAAACCATTCAGTGTTTTGTAACCTAGCCGCAGGATTTAGAAGTCAGTTCTTTGACAAACAGGAAGCCAGTGTAAAGACCTGAGGACTGGAGTTATATGATGTTTGGACAAACTAAATAGTTTTTATGATTGATTAGCACTTTGAGATTTTTAAATGTGAAGTGCATTACAAATAAATATTATTTTTATTAAAGATAATGATAATGATGGTGATAATAATAATAATGATAATGATGGACATAATAACAATGATGATCAGAGGATATATGTATGGAAACATGAGATGGATGCATTCACAAATCTGCCACTGAAAACCAGCTTTATGTAAATTATAGAGTCCTGTGTAAGCCATGAAGCCAAGACTAAATTCCTACCAAGTCCAAATTTAATCTGTTATTTGTTGAACTGATCTATAAACTCTTTGAATACATGATGTTAGAATTATAAGGGATAGCTATAAGTCATGATAATTAACAACTCATTTAACTTTTATTTATTTCTAATATATCAGTCATTTTTGTTGACCTCACCATTGCCTATAATATATACTAGCATATCAGTTCATGTATATATTGTATGGCACTAACATGTTGGCTGACATGATGCCTGAATACACATCAGGGTTTTCACTTTTAGTGTTCAGTCTTATTGCCCGAAAGTATAAAGATAAAAAGCAAAGAAAATATATACATGCTTATGATTATTTCTCATTGTGTTGATTCTTTTGTGTCATCTGGCTTGTAGGTGATTAGTTTTTTTAAAATGCTGAAATGAGTTAAAAATGTACTTCCCATTGAGAGGGTGGACTTCAGTTATCCCATTATGCTATTTAATCAGCATCGTAAAATTTGGCTTGAATTACAAGTGATATTGTTTATCATAGCAATACTTGAGACGATATACTAGTTTTGGGTCCAGCGTAACAGCAAGCCTCTTTATTAGTGTCAGAAAAACAAATTAGAAAATTGGTTTGCGCTATCTGTGGAAGGTAATGTCACAATCTAGCATTTTAAGGCCTTGAAAATATCTAGGGGGAAACAAAGTATCAAAGATGTTGTATCATTAGCAGAAAGAACTAAAGAAGCTATCACAAATCAGAAAAGGAGCTGTGTAAATGTTCAAGGTGCATGTATAATTAAGAAAAGAGTGATGAAGTCATGATCATTGTCCTTTCTATTCAGGCTCCAGTCCCCTCTCTCTATAAGTTGCCGCTCCCCGTCTCTCAGTGAGATGCCTCTTGGCTCAGCATTTGGGCGAAGGCCCACATCTCACCGTAACATCTGCACCAAGGTCCTCCTGGCTGAAGGCAGGGAAACACCGTTCACCGAGCACTGCCGTAACTATGAGAACACGTACAGGGTGAGTGAAGGGTGTGACCCAAAATCCCTAAAACCACAATAACAGTGAAAAAAAAAAAAAAACATACAGTAACTTTAGGCTTGCTTTTTCATTTATCGGGGAAAAGTTTGAAATGTTCCATATCTGTGAGATGGAAAATAATGTGAGCCTTTAAGATCAGGATATCATCAGCTGAAGGCGACTCTAAAGTTTATTTTAGTTTATTAAAATCGTCATTATTGCAGTAGCTTCTCTTCTTGGGGTTAACAGAAAGTTCTACATCATGATGATAATATACTCAAAAGGACAGAACTATGAGGCAGATGCAGACCAGAAAAACAACAAAAACAATCATCCTTAATAAAGTCCAAGAACTCATTTTGTGTGAAAGTATTAAGCAGTGTCATCTAAGTTCATTTAGACTTTGAATAATCTTCTTACAGATGTCAGCAGCATTTTCTTTTCCTCTTAAATTACAATAGTTCAAAACCTATTCCATGTTCCATGTGTTCCATGTCTCGACTGGGCCATTTAGATTTAAAACAGCAGTGATAATCACGTAAATTTTATTATTATATACCTTTATCTAAAATTCCTGGTCAAAATGAACAGGCTGTCAAAAACTATATATATTTTTAAGAAAAAGAAAAAAAACGTCATATGGACAAACTGGAAGGATGTCATGGAAGGAAGAAACCTGAATAAGATCTCTTTTTGGTTTGTTTTTTTGAGAAGTTTTGATTTTTGAGAGAAAAAAAGAAGCTACATTCAGTATGAAAACTATATCGATATCTCAAACATGGTGGTGGGCTGGTAGTATCATGATATGGGCATGTTTTGATACATATGAAGCAGGGTATCTTATCATTAATAGAACAGCACTGGAAAATGTCAGGATATCTGAACAATAAAGAGAAAGTTAATCATCCAGGAAGACAATGAGTTGAAGTGCAAAAGAAAACCTGGAGTAAACAGCACACATGAGCAGGCCCACCCACGTCTGAAAGGAGTTCTGTGCAGAGGAGTAAACTAAAATCATTAGAGGGTGAAATACTGTTACAGGAACTCATTAGTTGCAGTTCTTGTAGCATGCTAAAATCCACCCAGATACAGTATGCATATTTTTGCCAAATATGTAACATAAGACCATTTTCCTCCATAACTAAATGACCAAGCACAGTATAGTCATAGCATTTGTGTAACTGGTTTAAGGAATACAGTTTCTACAAATGGTACAAATCCCCACCAGAGACCAGAGAAGAGAATGATCAGATTATCAGTTCTTCTTTGGGTAATCAAGAAATTAAAGAGGCTAAATGGAGTTTCCTGAAATTTCAACTCGCGTCTGACACCTTTGGCTGAAAAACGGAACT
>JAPMNP010727725.1:0-11345 GCA_029874935.1 Atherina boyeri
TATGTTGTCCCGAGCACATTTTGCTTTGCCAAGAGGAGCTTTATGAGTGATAAGTCTCCCCTTGACTGATAAAGTTAAGTTTATTTTATTTTATTTCCAATACTTATTTGTAAATGAGTTTTTACATAATATTGCTGGACCTGACGGAAGGAGAAAGTGAAGAGAAGGTAAAGAGTGGGAAAAGTGGCGTCAAATGACACACGAGAAAGAATCCCATACATTACATCACGGCAGACTATATAATCACAGCTTCTCCCCTGCGGACTTTCGGCCAACTTGGCAACCGGTGCAGCTTATGGTAGGAGCAAGAGCGGTTGAGTATGAAAATGCCGCCTACTGACCGGGAGGAACAAAAGTTCTATATATCACCTTTAAAGTGTAGTTTGAATAAATAAAATAAAATTCATGAGCCACCCCTTATCTTTTTAATTTACTGACCAGAAAACCGAAGTTTGAAACGTTGAAATGGAAAAGAAGTTTGTACAGTTCTTGAAAATCAATATTCAGTGCGATCATATTTATTTTTCAACACAGCCTGAACCTCGTCTGAACAAGCTCTCTTGAAATTTCTGAATAAGTCCTCTGGAATAGTTTGCTTGTCTTCTTGGAGGACAAAGCTTACCTTTGTACCAATTAATAATGAAAGCTCATAATATTTCCCATTATTTCATTGCAAAGAACTATGTACATTATCAGGATGTTTATATTTAATGAACTAAACATCATAAACATTTTGAAATTTCTTGAGAAAAATAAGTACGGTTTCAACAATATTTGACCTGTTACACATTTATACAAATTTGTTATTTGATCTATTTAAGCATTTTATTTCTGTTTATTTTGATATTATTTGTTACATATACTGTATATCTATTATATATTTCTATAGAAATGTACATAGATATACAAAAACTTCATTTTTGTATTTTTCATGACAATATACAAAATAATGTGCTTGGGGTTGCGATAATATCATTGGGTCCTTGTATTTGTTACGGTTGAGGATCCTGTCACTATGCCTCGATGCACCCTGGCTACTGTGCCACAGGGATGACACTTTTGTCTACACACTTTTTCACCAGCACATGAAGCATACCTGCGAGACTCGGGTTCAAACCCTGCCCGGGCCCTCCTTTGACCCTCCCACCTATGTTTCAGTCCTTGCCAGTGTTGCCAGTATGCATTTTATATTGGGTCCATTTCACCCATTTATTTTCTCTTTAAGTCTCTTGGAGTCTTGATTTGTGTGTCTGCTTTTTTCAATAATTGCCACTTTGCTGTTGGGCCTTCAATCTTTCCCCAGTTTCGTCTAATTGCTTTTTTCTAGTAGCCACAAGCATTTTCTTGATTAAATACATATCTTCTTTTTGTACTTCTTCTGTGTGTAAACTAAAATAAAATATCTTACTACCTACAACAAGTTGATAATCCTTTATTTGCCCAGTATTCAAATCTTGGATCATGTTGTGCCAGACTAAAATCTTTATCATGCATTATCCACCTTTGTACTCTACTCTGTTCTTGTATGTTATATAGCTGTAATGATTTGTGCCAAATTAATTTATTAAATATTCTATAAATTGTATTATCTCCTATCATTGTTTGATTTGGCAGTTGTAATACATCTCTTTCCATATTTTTCATTTAGCTCTGAAGTCAGTCCTACACCTGCAGTATGCAATATTCTCAGCTGAGCGGCACAATTATATTCTTTTAGTGTGGGGAGGGCCATTCCTCCTCTGTCCTTTGGTAGCTGTAAGTTTCATATCTAATTCTTGCTCTTGCTCCTCCCCAGATAAATCTTGATATATTTTTGCTCCATTTTATAAATTGTTCCGGGGGGCAGATTATTCATTTTAATTATTTAAATTCCCGAGGTGAAGTCCAAGGGAAGGGAAGTCCATCGTTACATACTGTATCTTTTATATTTCATGGCCTCATAATAAGAACAAAATACTGGGATATTTTCACCCCAAGTTATTTAATCGTGCTTGCAGTCAATTAAGTTTAGATTTATTCTGAATTTCTATAGATGGGTCTGAATTGATAGGAAGTAGCTGAGTTATTGTTATTTTGACCTTGTATCTTGACATCTGACCATATGCCTTTAATATTATAGCCATTAAGATGGAAGTGCTGTAACAGGCTGCACGAGGAAGGCCACATCATCAGGAAATAGTCCAATTTTATGTTCCTCTTCTCCAATTACAATTCCCTTGATGTCCTTATTTTGACTGACAACTTGTGCTTAAGGTTTAATAAAAACATTTTTAAAAGTTGGTGGTAAACAGCACCCTTGTCTCATCAACCTTTGTAATTCTGTTCTGTTTCTCAAACTACCATTTATTTTCACTCTGGCTGTAATTATTTGTACAGCTATTTCATTGAATCCTAGTTTACTTGAAGTCACGTAGAAATTGCCAATTTAAAGTCAAATGCCTTTTGAGCATCTAAATAGATTGTTATTTTAAATGTACATCTGTGTACATTCCCACATGCGTATAATCCAGACCACTTGAACTGACTCACCCCACAAACTGGAGTCAGAAAAATATAAAAGAGAGAACAAGTTATCCCCTTTTTTATTTCCGCATGTACAGTACCACCTGGAGTGTCTCCAAGTGCCCCAAAGGGACGTGCACTCCATTTCAGAAACATTGTTCTATAGGACCTGCAAGTCCAGTTCTTGTGTCATTTGGCATACTTCAGCCAGCATGGAGACTATTTTGACGGGGCTTCAGTCAACAGAGGATGGAACTGAAGGATCAGCTACATTTCTCAGGTCTTAGGTCAACTGTTTTTTTATTCTGTTTCTTGATGACTTTACATTCAGTCGGTGTTCATCCGTAAATAGTTGTTCCTTTTAAAGTCACTGCACACCATGCCCAGCTATGTTGATGTTTTAACTAATACCTCACTCATTTCTGCCTTGTTTTCTTTTAGATGCAACTAAAAGAAACCTCTGTGAAAATAGTCAGGCACAAAGACTGGACTAGAACGGAACATTTAAAGAAGAAAAACAACAACAAATGCCTAAAAAAATACTTTGAAAGGCTTTCAGAAACCCTGGACAACTGTTGCTGAAGACCCTTTTAACAGATAACAAGAATATCTGACTGACTGGAAGCAAAACATAAAGAGAAGGGTGGCTCAAGACTTTGCATAGTACTGTATGAGCTTTAAAATCTCAGATTTTTTTTATACAACATGTTTTAAAGCTTTTAAAACAGCATCTTTTTTATGAGGAAATAGAGAGGACAGAAAGTAATTGATGTAACAAGACAGGAGGGAGGACTGGAAGAATGACAGGAAATCATCCATTCATCTTTGTTCGGAAGCACTGGGATGTATCAGTGGCTCGGTCATATTTCATCTCTAACTTGTCACGTTTTTATTGAGTATTTGAATAACGCTGCAGTGTTTTCAAGGAGCAATACGCTACATTTGTGTATGTGTGTGCTGACAAGCTGACTGACCTCCCAACAGACAGTAAAAGAGTGCCGCCTCAGCATTTCTGAAAGGTCTTGTTGCAAAGCAATCAGACGCAGACGCTCACACACACTCTCACACACTCACACCGCCATAAATTCGCAAGCACATCACAAAATCTCTGTTCCCCTTCAATCTCCAACACAACCTTGTCCCTTCCATTTTTCTCTCTTCACCCTTTCACTCACCACATTTCACAACTCTCTCTCTCTGTTTCTCACCTGCCTCGACAGTCTAGCGATGAAGCAGCCGTTGGTGAGATGAGATGGTTTGAGCCAGAAAAATTTGGAGTCTGCTGTGTCTCCTGACGGGGATTCATCTGGGAAAATTGGACCGTTCACCCTGAGAAAGCAGCACAGAACAGCTCATGCAAATGTTGGTGAAACACAGATTCATCACTGCCACATTAGTTCAGAGAGGTATAGCCGTCATTGCTTGGGAGTACCGCATGTAGGAAGTAGTAGTTTTTTTAGAGAATCAAACCAAAGTACTATCACTTTTTCAGGCAATCAAACACAGGACACCTCTTTGAGTTGTGTGGCATTTTGGCTCTGAGCTGGTAGAAAAGTAGGAAAGTATCCATCCATCTAGACACATATGCTTGTTTAATTCTGCAAATTAGCCAGCAGTTAAAAGAAAGTACGTGTAGAGCTTAACTAGCTGATACACCTGGGTATTTGACAGAAAACATGGCCCCCCACGAGAGAGCTGTCTTCTGAACCAGTGGAAAAGATGATGAAATTAATTCAAGTAGGATCGACTACTTTTATCATCCAGGGGTCCGCAACCTGTGGATCTTGAGCCACATGTGGTTCTTCAACCCTTCTGCACTGGCTCTAGTGGAAAATGGGTGTAATTCTGCATGGATAGATTCATTTATGTCCGTTGCCAATGATGCTGGCCTACCTGTTTGCTTGATTCTGGTGATAAATTAGCAAGCAACAAAATCTATAAACGCACAGAATTTGTTGAAAAGTGGCAAGCTGGAAATGAGCAAAGAAAAATCTGTCCAATGCAAACAAACTTTAAAAAAGAGTTGAAGGTTTTGTGGCAACTCTGGAGATAGCACGGCTGTTCATGAACAGAATACACAAAATAATAATTGATTTAAATATAAGAGCATCTATTCTTGGACTTAGAACAACAACAACTTGAAATAGTCTAGAAAATTAGAGATATGTCTCTGCAAAGACCGTTGATGACAAGAACATTAAAATGACAACAGACTTCATGACTCAGCCTATGCTTCCTCTCCAGCAGACTCAGTCGCTTGTGATGAGTCAGTGTCTGCGTTTTGAGCAGAAAGCACTGTTGTCTTTATATATGAACTCTGATGGTATGTAGCTGGGTCTTTCTATTGGCATGACACATAAAAAGCAATACAATTTTTATTAGTTTTGCTTATTTTAAGTTATTTTTAACTGTCAAATAGGTTTAGCAGCTCTAAATAATATTTACTTGGAGGGTCAGGAGGTGAAAATGGCTTTTATCAAACGATGCAGACCCCTGAAGTAGATAATCTGAGACCAGATGGGGAGGTTGTAAAAGGAAAACGTAAAGGTAGACTTAGAAATACGTAAAAACATCAGCACAGAGAACTCAAAGAAATGTGAAATTGGAAAATGCTGGGCAAAATAAATGAAAAACAGATTGGGAGAAAGAGAAGTTGTGATTGTGAAAAATGCAGCTTGAAGAAATTGAATTTACATCCAGAAAAGTCAGACACAAACATCACTACAATGAAAAATAATCAATCAGGAGAAAAGGAAGACACCAGTGAGCTACAGTAAAGAGGAACAGTTATGATGCGTGGATGAAAGTGATATTCAGTGATGACTCACAAGAGGATGACAAAAAGTTTTGTTACAGTATGTGCAGATCCAATGAAACGTGAAAAACAGGCAGATTTGCTCAAATATTAATGATATGGGTTTGGATATAATTAAATGAATAAAGGGGGGTGGCGGCAGTCATTATTTCTACAGTAAATGCACAAGTTTGCACTGAAATTTTGGATAGTTTTTTCTTTCAATCAAAAAGAGGTGCGCTTGGCCTCTTATGATTTTTTTTATAGTTTTGATTTCTACAGACTAATACAGCTGAATGAACATCTTTGAAGAAGGATGAGTCAACTTTTTTTTTGTCAAGGGGTGAAAAAAATTAAAATGCACAACCCTTGCAAGTGGATGCAGGCTATGGTGCACCAGGTACTTTATGTGTATTCTGTGTATTTCTATTTTAAAAACATGGAGGTGATGAGCCAATTAGGCCCACAGATACAATAAAATTCTCAATGCACAGATTATTTTTGAAGAAGGTCTAAGTTTTTAAAAAGTAACAAGCAACTTTGCTTGCCCTGTAGACCTTATTATTTCGGGCCTTGTAGCTGTTTTTTAAGCCACCTGATCAAGTCCTCTGTCCTGGGGTATGTATGACTTACCATCACCTTTGAGCTTACTGCTTGAAATTCATAAATCTGCTGTCCCAAAGATGACAGAGCATAATTATTTATGAATGGTGGGCAGTTTACTCTGTAGAGACCTGTGGGTTTGTTTGTGGATAGTTTCCTCCAGTTGCAGAGCAGGTGACAAGACGAGTACGTTGCTTGTTACAGTTGTTTAGCTTTGCCACAGAACCATATTTCATTAAAACAATACAATAATGATAACAATTATTGATAAATAATAGTTCAACACATCAATGTTTTTAACACAAATGTGTACTTTTAAAAGTAAGAACATTTGGATTTCTTGTGAAGGATAAATAGTACAAAAATGACTTTTGTGGAGCAGCAGGCATGAAACAGAAATCTTCTCCAGCACATTGACCCCGGCAGTCGGATTAACGCCTGTCCCCACGGCAACAGCAGCTGATCCTTTTTACTGTCATCAGTCTGGTGACTCTAACCCCCCACTATCCCTCTTTCAAACACACGCACACTTGCACAAACAGTATGCAGAGGGTTACATAGCTATTTGTATATGACACAGTGCCAAGACATATTATCAAAACATCCAATCAAAGCTATTCCGACCATCAAGTTACACTAACAAACAGCTAAAAAGTTGGTGTAAATACAGCCAGTTTCCTGTTGTTTTTCTCAAATGTACAGAGAATTGCTATACTGCTCTAACAGTTTTCAAGCTTGTAAAAGAGGAAGATACTGTCAACTCGGTAATTAATGCTTAATAGACAGAGAAAGTGTGCATGTGTGTGCTGTACCTGAAAGGCAGCAATTTGGGTTGAGTGTGTGTTTTCTCTAGCACTCTTCCCACCAGCTGTTCATTCTCCTCGGGATACACTGAGCGTGTGCAGTAGACCACCGTCTGAACCTTTGGGACTGAGCGAAGAATACATCGTTCTCATTATGGTGCTGGTATTTTACCAAAATTATACATAAAAGAGACATTAGGGGTCAATTTCTCTGTTAACACCTTAGAATCTGCAGTGCATTTGAATGAAAACAATCTTTGTGTCTGTGTGTTTTTGTTTTTGAATATGTACTCACAGGTGAGAGCGTGTGCTAGCAGCCGGGCCTGCTGGGTCGTCAGAGAATATATTTTGCTCTTGGAAACAGAACCGTGTGACAAGTCTGGCAGTAGCTCCCAGTCTGCCAACAAAGTGTTTTACACCTCCAATTTATTTATTTAAAACACTTCATCTCATATGTCTGGCCACAAAAAAATTTTTTGGTTTTCGCTTTGTTGTGGTAACTCTTCCATCCCTTCGCTTCCTCCCTAACATTTAGTATTCCCTTGGCTCTTTGCCATTTGTAAACTTTCCATAAATCCACAGATTATTTAGATTTTCAAACACAATATCATACATTATCTATAACAAATATGATGAATTTATCACATATCTTTCCTCCGTACCTCCGTGTTCACTGAGCATGGTGGCCACTGGATCACTGAGGGCAGACGACGAACACTGAGGCAACACTATGATGACCTTTAATCGCTGAACATTGGCGTCCCACTCATTCAGACTGCAGAATGCCTCTGACAGGACCCGAACATCTACAATAGGATGTGAAGAAAAATTTTAAAAAGTAATTTAATGCAACAAAATTCAGCTTTGTAGTTTTTAACTGCTTAGATGATTCAGGCTAAATTATTCTTATTAAGAAAGATAAGATAGACAAACATAATCTATTCAGCATTGAACCTCTTGTGCAGTTTGAATTGCAACAACGAGGACCACCTGACTGTATCAAGTGTTTTACGTTTTTGAGGGTCGGGTGTTGTGAAACTTTCGGACGAACAATAGAGCGGAACTTGGTAACATGATATGCAGGTATCAAGTGCAAGTAAAGCTACAGAATTCATTATCCCTACGACACATTAAGCTGTAGGCTACACCCGTGGGTCCAGAGGTTTTTATCCAATGTACCCCCACAGAAGAAGGTAACTATGTTAGATGAACTCAAGTTCCCCATCATCATTCCCACCTCTTCTTCTGTGTTCAACATGTGATCAATTTGACTCATTTTAACCTTTAAAGTTCCAAACCACTTTCTGAAATTTCTATCCAAAGGAAAGATTATACATTTTGTTAATAACAGCAGCAAAATTGAAAGAGGAAGTTGAACAACATGGCCTCTCTAAGGAGGGGAGACCCATAAAATCTGTATGCTTATCAGCTGGCAAGAGCGAGTGTTAAAAAATGGGCCTTTAGATATTACACTGTAAAAGATAATAATTTGGGAGGTGGTCGAAAGTCAAATTTATGATTGATCTTTTGAAGATATTTGTGTTCAATTATTTGTCCTCTTTAACAATATCAATTAATGCTGTATTATACATCATTTGATAGCCTGACTCGTCACCTTTACCACAAGGTATAACCTGTAAAGCTCAAGCCTTGGTAGAATGAGCAACACAGCTAAACATGTGGGTAGTGCCCCCAAACTATCTTCCACTGTACTGTGACCCCTGACAGGGCTTGGTCATTTTTGGACAATGATGGCTTATGCTGCATTTAGTTGGAAGTCTGAGATGAGAGTTACACTACACCTGAATTGATTGTGTTGTAGCTGAAAGTCACAAAACTAGTAATCTTTGCTGACTGTTGTGCTTACTGACCAAGCTAGCTATTATTAGCAATACAAGCTAATGACCCTGCATTACACTTTGCTTTGTACAGACAAAAAACAAATGCCTATCTGTACTCACCAACAAAATGTGGCCATGTGTACTGAATGAACAAGACCTGCTGTGCAAGATATGCTAATAAACAGTTATATAAAGCAACCATTATCACTTTTTACGAAAGCTCATAATAGCTGGCAGCCATGTTGGATTTTGAGTAGGCCTACAAGGCTGCAGAGGTTCCTCCAATTTTCTGAGAAAGAAACTTGACTATGAGGGACATGTCAGTTGAGTTATCCTACTGTTGACTTGCACTACCAAACTGAGAAAAATGGTCCAAAATGACATCAAGTCATTGTCTGAAAGTGAGTGAAGAGTTGAGTGTGGAGAATGATTGTTGTTTTCGTTTTAGTTCAATACATTCTATTTAATATGGATTTAATCATTTGTGTGAGAGGGGCAGATAATATAAGATTTTCTTCCTTCTGCTCATTTTCCTTCAAGTATTTGAATTGTTTGCTGGAATTGTTTGTATGTTTGTTATGTTTTTAAAAAGAATTAAATGAATACTATATAAATGAATACTATATACTAAAAAATTATACACTCATTTGCTGTAGCAAGCTAAAGTGCATTTCACTGGTGATACAACTGTGAATAAACTACATGATCAGTCAAAACTGTGCAGGGTCCAATGAAAGAGTGCACACATTTACAGATATTCATGAAACCATCAGATTTCTGCAAGGTCTTATAGTCACTCACTTTTGATTTCCATTTGTCTGAGCAGCTCTTGCATCTCCTCTACTTGAGAAGGTGTGTGATCTGAGCCGCACACCAACACTCGGCCTGAGCGGGCGGCAGCCACGACAGCTACATGAGCCAGGGTCGTGGCCGAGAAGGAGCCCGCCACCAAAACGTCCCCTTTATCAAACAGCAGGGGCTGTAACACACTCACTGCCACACACACACACCTGTCCTACAAAGAGATAAACACAAATAAACACATGTTATTCACATAGGCATGGAGGGACTTTTTTTGTCCCCCTAAAGAAACTCCCTTTAAGTTTATCTCCCTGAGGTGATGCACAGATTGTTCAAGCAGAAGAAGAACTAGCCAATAGAGGAAGCAATGAAATTTCCTCCTTTTAAAACGTTTTTATTCTTTTTTTAATCTGAATCCTTTTTTATATAAAAAAAATTGTGCTAAATTATAACAGGACTGACATAACTGTAACAGGATAATTGTATGAGTGATGAATGGCTTTCCGTAACAGAGAACTCTGGATTTGCCTTGGTGCATTTTAATCAGAGCTAAATCCTTTCTTCAGATCTCACCCCTTTCTTATATTTTCATTGACTTTTATGTTTAACTTTGGTTTTGAGATAGGTAAAACACCAACAACTTTAACTTCTGGACAAGAAAGATAATCATAAATTAAGAGCATTTTCTCTTCTTTTTTGCACTCTCTCCACCATGAATTGCAGGTCTGCTCCAGAGGGGGAGATATTCTTATTTTTCACAGTTGAGTGCCCAAGCAGATTCCCACCTGTATGTTCAGCACATGTGTATTGGTGAGGGTGCTCTGCTGGAGCAAAGCAAGCTGATGCCGGGAGAAGACGAGCGTGTCTGGACAGAGAGGGTCCTTGCTGAATGTTGACTCCCTCAAGTTGCTCATTTTCTCTGTTTCACTCAAGCCAACACTATTTAACGCCTCACACACTTCATCAATGCTACAGACAAGAAAAAAAACACATTGCTTTTTTTGTTTTTTGTTTAATGTAATACATCACTGTTTTCTTCTTAACTGCTTTATAACAACAAAAACTACACCATTTTCTAACATTTTGCTACTAAGTGCTACTTAGTTAAAGAATAAGCTGTTTGGTTAAACTTTAACATTTGTACTTTTGCTGACAGGATATGATCCCTGAAACTATGACATGTTTGTATTCTTGGGTTAGCCACAGGGAAGAAAAATTTAAATAACTGATAAAGTTTAAATACAAGATCCTTGATAACAAGATTTGGACTGCTCCTGATCTATGCCAGCACAATTTCTGAGACAGAAGCCTGTACCTGGTCTTGAGAGTGTTGATCCATGCATAAAGTGGCAGGCCTTTTGCCCAGTGCTGTTTGGTCCTGACAGAATCAGACAGATAACAGGAAACACTCCACAGATTCTGTTTCACTCTGTAGCGAGCTAGAGATGCTGCCAGCTTGATCTTGCACCTGTAATGAAAACATGCCTCATCATACCCATCTTCATCTCTAAAGTGTAACTGAATGTTAAAACTTGACAAACCACGCGTACTTCTGCAGACTCCTGCCCAGGTCCCTGACTTCCTGGATAGTCTCTTGTCCTTCCTGTGGAGGCCATTTTAGAGGAAGAAACTTTCTATCCTGGAAGTCAAATAGCATCACCATCGCCAACGGCAACAAGTCACTGCACTGCAAAACAAGGCGTTGTTCAGCATTGGATCCCATTGATGGTAATTAATTAGTCCTTACTTTTGGTTTCACTAACTGGTTAAGTGTAGAGGAAAAACATGAAAACAGAAATGATATGCCACATTTTGAAATTTTTGTTTTGCTCACTTTTTGTTCCATTCAATTTATTTGTGTGTGTTTTGACTGCCACTTTTCATGGAACAATTTTGGTTTTTTTTCTGGTAATTTTCAAACTCCTGATGGATAAATTATTAAAAAACAGTGCCACATTTTTCACATACAACATTTAACATAGAGTGATACTTTTCTTAATT
>JAPMNP010727728.1:0-12943 GCA_029874935.1 Atherina boyeri
AGTCTTCAACTGGAGTATGGTCTATGAAATGTATAACTACAGGGGGAAATCTTATTTGAATCCAGTGAGAATTTTTCTCTCATTTACTTTTTTATTAAATGAAAAATCTGCCCTTTTGAAAAAAAAATATGTCATAGGAAAGCACACATAGGAATGCATGATATGTGCAATGCTGATATGTCTTCCTCCATGTCATTGCTGAAAAGAAACCACATTCCCAAAGATATACAACAAGGCACAACCGAAACCATTTTTTTTTTGTTCGCTATTTCAGCGTTATACAGGACCAGAAATATTCCCTCTCTCTGCAGATACTCACCGTTATTTTCTTTTGATTCTGACATGATCATCTCCTCACTACTGAGCTTCAAAGTATTACTCTATCGCTCTTCTGAGCCAAAGATGTTTTATTGAAGAAGCAAGCCCACAGCGAGGTAATATAAATGTGATAATGATACACTGCAACAGTGAAAGCACAGGTTTTACGGGTCCTGTTGAATCCCCTTTAGTTTGTGGGTTGAGTCAGAATCGCCATCAAAAGGAAATGATACCAAGAGAATGCCACATGGTGCAGATGAGAAAACGGAGGGGATGAAAAAGTGTATCTGCTGTGTTTCCATTTGAAACAACTACTAAGGCTTTTGTTATTGTTTTCCTCTATTGGTGTGTGTGTGTGTGTGTTTTCTTTATATACCTTTGATTAAGTTAAGATATTCTGCAAAGGATTTGAGATTAATCATTTTACCACAGAAAACAAAGAGATGTAGCATCACTGCTGATGATATACAATTTTGAATGTTTTGAGTAAACTAATTCAAATATTTTCTTTTCTTTATCTTGTGAATTGGCTGTAGGAGGAGATGTTCATTCCATTCCCTCTGAGACTCCAGAGTAACCAGGCCAGTTATGCATGCATCACTAAAGCCTTACCCATCCCCAGCTCCAAAAGTGAAATCCAGCAAATATCTGTAAGCACATGGTCGCAGATGACCTCTGATTAATTCTTGTCATTGCCAAGTCTTTGATCTTAATTAATTGGATGCATGTTTGCACTTAATGTTATTGCATTTTAAACAGGATATTGCAAGTGTTGAGGCACCATGCAAGTTTGAGTTCATGTTTGTGTGTAGGCTCTGCATCTGTGGATTTGAGGGAAGTTCATGATCTTTGTGCTAATGTATATTCAATACGTGTGTGAGTGTGAAGGCAGTACGGTCGTATTTTTGTATTTTTGTGGGTATCTGCTTTTAGTGCACGCTTATCCTCTCCTCTGCTTTCCCCTCTCAGATACTGATTATGATTATGTTCAGTTTGCCGTAATGAGTCTGCCTTACATTACAATGAGCAAAAGCTTATAGCAGCTTTGACTCTACAGTGTTGTTGCAAAACCAATGCAGCATTTCACAATTTTACTAATTTGTTGTGGAACATATGCTTTTCACAATAGATTACCATAAATAGTACATATTTTTATGAGAAACATTGCTTCCATTGCATTGGAAAAAAATGATTTTGACTTCCAGCCAGCAAAATGTGACCTCGTTGAACAAAGTTCAGGTTGGTCAGCAGGGTGAAAACTTGACTGAGCCATTAAAAGTAAAAGGTCTAAAGAAAGGTGATTTGGCTGCTCTGTTATAGCTCTTCATCATGCAGCTAAAAAAGTTTATAGCAACATTTTTTATTGAGAAATATTTTTGAAAATAGTACAAATGTGGTTTAAAAGTTACATCCTAACATAATAGTAATAATAATAATGTGATCTTTGAAAATGCATACACTGCAAGGTCGTTCTGTGAGTTTGTAATTTTTCCTCTGCCCTTTCTGTTGGAATATTGGCTGCTCTGCGGTTTAATGGCTATTTGTAAAGCGGTCATCGGCACTTACTGGAAGGTCTGCTCTTCTGTGGGGAATCAGGGGAAGCTCAACTGCTTTACTCCTGGCATTTAAACCTAATTTTCTTGCTGAATGTTTTATAGATGCTTGATCAAAGTCATGCTGTCATCATTATTCTTACAGAATCTTTAAAAGGCAGTAATTTATTCCTTGGAGCAGTCAGTCTGACTAAAACTTTCTTATGTTCTGTTATGTACGTAAAATTCATATGCCACTGTGATTTAATTGAAAATAATATACATTTATATCTCCACAAGGATGTGTTGATATACCAATATTGGTGATAATTGTGGAATGGAAAGAAGGAAAACCCACCTATCTAAAAAGGCTTTTAATATTCAGTAATTGCCCTCTTGTTTTTATGTGTTGTTTTTATGTTTTGATTTTAACTGTGTTTCTGTAAAGCATCTTTGAGGGTTCAGAAAAGCGCTATATAAAAAAATGTATTATTATTATTATTATTATTAAATATCAATATTGTGTTAACAAAAAAATATTGGTCTTAGCAAAACAAAAAAAAAAGTGTTATTGCTCACATGAGACAAGAATCTTAAAAGTGCAAAAGATAAAATAGTCTTATGGTATTTTGTTTTTCTTGATATTGCAATAATATAAGAATATCATATCCTAACATTGTGAAAATAAGATGTGGTGACTGCTTTTATCCCCACATGTGTGCCCTGCAGGACAAATGGTTACTCCACTCGGTGCTGATGCTGGTCCAATCTTGGATCGAGCCATTGGTGTACCTGCAAATGACGCTTGATCGTTACGATCAAGCTCCTGACATGCTCCTTAACAAGACGAAGTGGGTGTCAGAGAAACTTATTAGCCTGGAGCAAGGAGTGGTGGTCCTCATCAAGAAGGTGGGTCAAATCCCATTTCTAGATAGTTTATTCTGTGAGGTTAGCGAACTTAAATTGAACTTTTCTGAAATGTGTTTTGTTTCTTACCACTGTGCAGATGTTGAATGAAGGGACGTTGACGACAGGCTACACTGACCAAGGTGTATTCCAGTATGATGCTCAGCCAGAGATGCTGGAATCTGTAATGAGGGACTATAACTTACTCAACTGCTTCAAGAAGGATGCCCATAAGATGGAGAGTTTCCTCAAGCTACTTAAATGTCGTCAAACTGACAAATATAACTGTGCATAAAACATAAACTGCAGTTTATAAATAATACAGTGTTTAGCTTTAAATAAATTTCTGGGGTTGGTTGTGTGCACTTAAAGATATGACCATGCCTTGGGCGCTTCAGCCTTGTTTGTAATGCAGTACATTTCTTATTGATTATTTTGGTACACCTTCACACAAAACTAAGTAGGTGTAATGTTGTGCCCTTTCTTCAGTGTGCCGCATTTTAGATTTTTTTCCCTTCTTTGTTGTTATTTTAACCTGGAAGAGGCAACAGAAAGCAAAATCCCAAAAGATTATTTGCATGTCGAACTGTCAAAAAAATCTGCATATCCTGCAATTGATTTCCATTTCCTTTGTTCTTAACTGGAGTTTGTATTCCTCGCTGGCTCTTGCGCTGTTTTGATTATTCTCACGACCCCCCGAGTATTCAGCGATCCTCCCTTGTTAAATGGAGATGGTTTCATTTCTGCATAAGAAAAATATAGCATTTAAAAAGAGAAGGGAGTCTATGACAGCAATCAAAAACAGCTAACTTTATTGGCGAAGGAAAGTGCAAGAGATATAGATGAAATGAGATAAAATGAGTGGAAAGGCAAGCACTCAGTTATACACATAATATATAGCTATACATTTATACAACCTCTGTTTCCTTTAATTTTTCAGGGAGTAAAGAAACACAATTCTTACTGGTAAATGTTGTTAATGTGCAATTTTTGTCAACTGCAATTCATTTAGGCTAATAAAGCAAGAAATAAAACAAACAAATCATTTGTTTTTGTCTTTTTTCTGAGTGAATTACTAAATCATTAATTCAGTACATTATTAATCAAAATAGTCAAATTAGGAAGTTTGGGGCGGTGTGTAGCTCAACGGGTTGATCACCCGCCCCATGTACAGAGGCTACAGCTCCTCATTGCAGCTGGCCCAGGTTCCAGTCTCAGCCTGGGATCCTTTGCTGTGTGTCATCCCCCCTCTCTCTGATCCCTTTCCTGTCCAGCTACTGTTAGATAAAGGCCATTACAGCCTAAAAATCCTAAAAAAAAAAAAAATCACCAAAATAAAGAAGTTCTCATTTGTTGTTGTTTTTATTTATTTATTCATTCATATGACTTTCATATACAAAGGAAAATATAATGTAACCAACCAAGGCTTTTTAAAGATACAATTTTCTATTAGTCATAATAATGCTTTTTCATTGTTTACCCCTCGAAGGGTAAAATGTCAAAACAAAAAAACAAATGCTCCACTCATGGTTTAAAAGTAAAATCCTTTTTATGTCTGGTTTGGTGCTACACATTTAAAGTTTGTGGTCTAAAATTCAAACTAAATCTTAACTTAAAACTTAGGATGCTTTTTTAACAACATATCATATACTTATATTTAGATCATGAAAACCAACTCTGTTATTTCTTTTATATATGAGTAAGGGCACAGTTTGAAGTTGATGCTAACAGCTTGCCTCAACACTCTTGGGAAACAACTACATTTAGCACTGTGTTCCATCATCTCCTCTTTGAACTACAATCTCTAAGTTTGGGAAGCTTTTAGTCTAATTTCATGGCAGATTGTTACAGAATTACACATGTATGCAGTACAAATATTTGTAGTTACACATAAGAAATTGTACAATTAAAACATTTTTCTCTTTTTTTCCCCTACAAACATACAGCTTTATTCATCAGCATAGTAACTTCCTTAATGTCCACACTTCTTCCAATGTGATGGCATTCACTTTCCTCTTGTAAATAGTGGTTACTTTGTCATGATTGCATAAGAAAAAAGAAGGGCATGATGAAAGGTGCTAAAAAATGGATTTGTGTGTCCCTTTGGTGCACAAGATTTGACCAGCACAGTATTTTCTACATTTGGGCTTTTTTATTTGCCTCCCACTCATCATTCTTTACGTTTTGACAACAAATGTGTCGGCTTTGTAGATAAAAGTGGTTTAAAATGAGATGTACAAATGTTGTCGTCTGTGCTTCTCAGCCTATGTGGCTGCGGTGGGTCGTGCCTCTCCATTTTGCCTCCCTGAGTATTATTCAACTTCCTGTCGTGTGTACACATTTTTTCTGTGTCTGCATATGTATTACGATCTTTAACAAAATATTATGAAGCACCTACTGTAGTTAAACAGTTCCAAATATAAACATGTTATCACTTGCATATTTTGATCATCATACATCACAGTTCTCATTATGCCAGTCACAAACACTGCCTAACAGAATACAACAGCCTGGGGATATGTAAAAGTATTACAATGTGCATGTTAGGAACTACCTTGGAAAGGTGGATTATTGCATGTGTTGCAAGTTTCTTGCAAGACTGTTTTTGGAATATTTTCTCACTCTCCTTTCATATCAAAATCTCAACGTTTTTGTGGAACTATTGCTGTATTTTAATTTAATCATTAACCAAATGTTTTTAGAAGGTACCTCTCAGGACTGTAGCTAGCATCCAGATGCCTTTCTGGAGAACCAGCTTTTGTAAACAGAGATATGTTGCTCTGAAATATTAAGGATGATCTTGAGCATTAAATGTGGAATAGAAGATGTCCGTGACAATTCAGAAAAGAAGAGACACATTTTTTAATAAAGCACATGCACAAGATCAGCCTACTTGAATCACAGCTCCATCCCTGGCCACGCCTTTAAGATTCACAAGATATACTATAAAGCTTTGGATCATACATTATGCCTATCAAACAAATGCAGTGGCATAACACAAATAATTATCCTACATACAGTAGCACTTAAAAATGTAATTATCCAACAAGAAAATGTTGAGTGTAAAAGTTACCTGTCGAGCAGAAATTTAGCAACCAATGTATCGGTTGGAATTCCTCTCAGGCACTTTAGCACTCTCCAACGCTGAAAAGTTTTACCAAGAACAACTCTGGTTTTATTTTTGCAACCACCTTTACTGGGGTTTTGTTCAGCCTTGTGTGAATGTTGCTAACTGCTAGCAGAATGATTGTTAGCTACCTACTGTACACATCAGACGACAGTATGCACGCTACGTCCGGCACATAGTAAGAGTGATTGATGGCCAGTAGACAAAAAAAACATGCAATGAGAGCAGGAATGGTATGGTATGGTATGGTATGGTATGGTATGGTATGGTATGGTATGGTATGGTATAGGATGCTATGCAATGCATTTATTTGAACAGGGACAGTGCAGAACAATACATTGACCAAGACTGGAAAGATGTTTGGGGCCGGGTTATAGCAAAACTGCTCATTTACAGAGAGGCACCTGGCTGCAGACCTCCACTGTCAAGTTGCTTCCGGTGCAGGCTCCACTGTCAGAATGACATCTACTGTCAGGAGGGTCAAGGGCGGATGTGTAGACTTTTTTTCCCCACCAGCCACCACCAAAATAACATTTGTGGCACCATACTGTATTGTACACAATAAATGAATTCTTATGAGATTTTGGCTTATAAATATAAGTGCGGAAATGTGTGCACTAGCCAATGTTTTTTCCCTGTGCTACATTGTTTTCATTGATAAATTATTGCACTTTTCGAAATCAGCTTTACAGTAGGCTTCAAAGCCCTGAGTCATATTACCCACGGTTTGTTTTTCATAGTGATAAGTTATAAAGCTACACTGTGCAGTTTATTAGTCTACATGGCAATCAATCAAGTCTTTTAAAACAGATAAAGTCTAACGCTTCAATTGTCAAATCAAAAGCTTTGTTTATTTTTTCTTGGATCTAATACCGTTGTGGATAGCTTTTTGTCCTAGATTATGACAGAATATCTAATTACCACGTTAGGTCTCATGTGCAACATTAAAGGAAAACGTAGAACTAAAATGTCAAATAAAACAAAAGTTTACTATATAAATTAGATGAACAATAGAGAAAGAATTGATAAATTTTACGTAATATTAGATAATTAATGCATTTGTGAGGAGAGCGATTCAACCGGAACTGCATTCGTGATTTTATTTTTTAAATATAACAACCGGAAGTACATTTGCATTTTATGTTGAAACTGTATAACGTATCCGGTGCGTTTTATTTTGAAATATAACAACTGAAAGTATGTTTGCCGTTTTATTTTGAAATATATCCCATGCATTCCCTGTCCTGCAGTGGAGGTCGTTCTGACAGTGGAGCCTGCACCGGAAGCAACTTGACAGTGGAGGTCTGCAGCCAGGTACTCTTGAAATTACACCTGTAGTCCCTGGGCAGAGAAAGAAATGATTGGCTGATGTGTTTTTTTTTAAAATCCCATTACTTTCACAGCTGATGAATGATAATATTCATATTTTTAAAACTTTTAATAAATCATACATAATGGGCAGTGAACGGTATTTAATTGAATATTGCAAAAAAATATTAAAAACTTCTATAAAAAAACTTCTATAAAACCTTTAATGATGACTTAACATGTGGAAGTTATCATCACCATGTAATAGTCAATACATCCATACTATTAAGAGATATTATTTTTCAAACTGTGCTCTGATAACTACCTCTACCCAGTTGTTTTTATTTTCAGAAATGATTTACTGTAAAATGTGGATTTGACAAAAGTTCACAGGGCAGCTTTCCTATTCAGGTTAGTCAATATTCCTTGGGTAAAAAGGCTTACTGTAGCTGCTTCTGGATGTTTTTGTTGTATTTTGTTTGTTTAAGTTGCCTTGCATCATGGAAACAGGAACAAACTGTGCTCACTGACAATGGATTTCAAAAGTGTATATACTGTAAGCCTATTATTGATTTTCACAGGAGAAAATGTGACCTGCTTTTAAAGCAGTATTGCCAGATAGTCCACAAATAAGGGCCATCAGCACTGACTTTTAGTTTTGATTCCATGTTCATTGTGATCTCTATAGATTCTCAGATTGTCAACTGATCCCTTAAAACTCTGTTAAATAAAAAACAACATCCTGTTACTGCATTACAAAGTCAAAGAACACATGTTTTAGAATTACTTGCTTATGCAGTGCAAATAGCCACACAGCATGTAAAGAAAGCTCATATCGGCCCGACAGACCAGCCTGCTTGGTTGCCAGGATGATGAGCTTTTCCTCAGACATTGGTGATGACATAACACCAATTGACACCACTCCAGTTTATTCCATTTTTCTATTTATATAGTTGTTTTTCAAAGTGCACAGTGTTTTCCATCTTGTTGTACCCATTTCCACCCATCTTTCCTTTTTCTTGCTACTATCAAATTCAAATTAAGTTTATTTTGAAAGAAATACTACAATGGTGTTGCTATGTTTCAACAAAATTACTCTTGTCTTCGTTTTTCATTCATATTGGGGATTTGAATGATTTACGTTATTCTAATTTATATCTATATTTAGGAGTTCAACCCAAGGGTTTTGCAAACCCAACAATACTAATACTGTATGTTTTATAGGTCAAGAGCAACTTTGTATCTTAACCTGCTAATTCAAATGAACACAAGGGTTTAGTGATAATTAAGTGTGTCCTTTCAAACATGGTCATCTCTGTCTCCAAAAGACTCAAAGCTTCAAAACGATATTCTTCAAAACTGATCCTATCATCTCTATGGTCTGGACAAACATTCAAATGGCATCACACTGCTAAAATAGTCTTGATGGTGAAGGATTTTCCATAACCTGTAACTCATATATGAACATATTGATGGTTTGCATCTGATCTATAAAACAATATAAAAATGACAGAGAAACCCTGGTTTATTCTTATCTAAATCATCTTTACCATAGGTTTTGCTCTTAGAAACCAAGATAGCAATTGAATATATACATATTGAATCCAAATGTCTGCCCTCTTTCCTTCCATTATTGTTTTATAATGCCCAAACGACGACTGAAATCAGAAACAAAGCAGTGTTATAGAGATAGTCACAAAGTATGACCAAAACACAAGAGGGCAGCAGTGCTCTCTTATCGAGGTTAGTTAGTGGATTAAAGGTGGAAGCCACAGCAAAGGTTATTGTGAAGCTCCTGTGTTGCTCCCCCCTACAGGAAAGATTGGTAGACAAGCAGTTTACTTTAAATAAAATCTTTTTTGTTTGTTTTAATTCTCATTTAACAAAAAGTCATCTCATTGCATTTATCTAGAACCATATGATTCAAAAGGCCAAAGTAAAGCACCAACAGTTGTTATCCAACTTCTAGTTAATTGGCTTTGTATTGGCAGCCTGAATTGCTTGTTACTGTTTCGATCTCAGATAAATGCTAGAGGATGTTTATGCCACAAGCATTGTTTTATTCCTCACTCTCACTACTTTTTTCTTTCTTTATTGATTTCAGGTTTTGTAGGGACCTTTTTTCTTTGATAAACTTCCTTTGGTGTCATTTTACATCCTCTCTTTTTCTCCATCCTCTGTGACCATATCAGAAGATGTAAATCAGCTAGCATTTGCCACAGTGAGTCAGGTGTCAGCATAGGGGAGGTGGTATCATGTGGTGTGGGTGGATCTTGAGGCAGGATGTGGTTAGGGGGCCTCGTGTCAGTGTGTCAGGTTCAGCTTCCTGTGGCCTAATCACTTCAGCATGGGGGCTCAAGGAGATTGGGTAGGCACTGTTGGGTTCAGCAGGGCTTCAGTTCCACTAATTTGACTTTTGAGAGCTGGCATCAGCTTGTTTGGTCCTGAACAACAGCCAGGTAATCACAAGCTAGGTAAAACTTTGTGCCCCCCACCTGCTTCTCAAGTATTAAGGCCATAAATTTGCAAGATTGGCCAGAAGTAAAGGGAAGAAGTGATCAGAGAAAGGAGATGTTAGAGAAGGGGAAAGGAGGACATGGGGATGAAGGGAGGGGTGCCGAGCCTGGGTGATTTCACAGTCTAACTATTATAACCTGAGGAAAGGAAATCTAGACTGCTGGGATGCATAAGTGGAGCAGAGGAGACAGTCAGACAAAGAGAGGGAGAGGAAAGGAGCAGGAAATGTAAAAACAATGGATGAGAGAAGGAGGCAAAGAGAAGTACGTTACTTTTCCCTCCCTGCTGATGTGAAATTTGTCAATGCCATGTAAAAGAGGGTAAAACATAAATGAGAGGGGAAGATACAACCAGAGTGACTGACTTGTGAGCACAGCTCTGGGCATTGTTACATGCAGGGAAGTAGGTTGGATCTACAGAGAAAATGAAAGGCTGGAAGGCAGAAACACAGCTGTAGGAGTTAGTCTGGGAAGTAGTGTTGGCTTGATATGAAACCAAGACTCAAAGTATGGAGGCCTCCTCTGGCTCGGATGGCCCCCACACTGTTGCTCGGCTTTTAGTACTAAAAGTGACAGCCTGGAGAAACCTAAACGTTTTATGATCTCCCACTCAAAAACAAGCCAATAGTGTTTCTTTGACTTTGCATCCGTCTCAGTATATTTGCAATAATTACTAATTTCCGCTGTACAGTAAAAGGCTTTTTCATATTTGCTTATAGGGGTAAAGGAGGCAGAAATGGAGGGTTTAGCACATGGATAGTATAAGCCACTGCATTGGGGAAACAGGTGTTTCTATCCTACATAACAGAGGACACTCATGTGAACCACATCTGAAATGCTATTAAGTCTCAAATAAAGCCAGAAAGCCAATACTGAGTAACACCTGGGCTACATTGTGCACAGCTCTTTGTGTGTGCATATGTGTAGCTATGTCTTAAGACCAGCATGTCTGTTAAACCAGGGACACATCTAAATTTTCAAATCTCCAATACCTTTTCACCTTCTCACTCCTCTTTGGATTCCCTGGTGAGGTATCTTTGTGTCTGCATGGACACGTATGTAGTGTTGATCAAGGCAACCTTAACTGTTTCAGTATGTTAGACAGATGTCATGTTGCAACATTAGCAGACATGTGTTGCACTCAGAAAAAGACAGTGTTGAAGTGGGTAAAAGAGATAGCCCATTGCAAATACCTGAAGTTGAAAGACTTAATTTATCTTTTTGCAATGAATTGATATTTCCTCTTTATAGCCCAAATCAATTAGAATAAATTTGATTTCATATATAAAGATAAATAAAATTTTATTTGAAATCAGACATTAGCCAACCATATCTTGCTTGGAAAATCACAGCTTAGTTGTGTGCTTTTGGTTAATCCTGCTGCTAAACCAATATACTTTTGTTGTGGTTTAATAAGCCCTATTATACCTCTAATGGTTTGCTTTGACTTAACACTGACACAATTTACACCACAGGGAAATTAGCTGATTAGCTCGGAGTACTTGGGGAAACATGCTGATCTCATGTGAACTCAGCAGGGAAGCGGCTATCAATCGTCCCATACTGAAGTTCTTCTCTGCAGTAGGGAACCACAGATTTGCTGACCTGCAGAGCATTCCAAAGCTGTGATGACATGGAGGGAAATTAGTTATAAATAAAAGCTACAGACTGGGAGCTAAAAATGTGCACTTTTAAACAAAGATTTGTCACAGCTCCCATCTCATCATATGATTTATCTTTAGGCTGCTACAGCTGCAGAAAAGTGTAAGATGCATTTGTATAAAATTTCGACCAGCAGTGGGAATGAACCACTATCAGTCCTTCCAGGCATATGAACATATTGGTCAAATACTCTATGGTAGCTCTAAAATTTCATGTATTTACGGTGCTTTGTTTATTATTTTTTTTTTTTTTAACCACATACAGAAATGATAAATCCCTCAAGTTTGACAAGAAAATAAAAGTATTTCAACCTTCAATTTTGACAAATGTCATATTCTATTATGTGAACAGTAACATATCTATTCCATCCACCTTGTAGGGTTTGTCATTTCTGTTGGGCATAAAACCTGATTACTTTCATTCGGGTAATCAGGTTTTTTTCATGGTGTGCGTCATTTATCTTCAGTGTATACCTCTATCATTTTTGGAATGCATGTCAATAGTCTGTAAATATGTCCTGACTTCTAGATGCTCATCACTTCCATTCATCAGCTTACTGAGGAAATAATGAAAGACAAAGAAAAACATTTTATGGGACAGTATCTAGACGAGTGGCTGTGGAACAAACGGGCTCGCTTTAAGGAAGAAAAATGAAGGCGGACAGATGCCAAAAGAAGCTGAGCTTAAATCAGTGCAATTTCCTCCTTTCATGTCTCTGGCCAGAGGGACCTTCTTGAGTTTTCCACCACTTTTGCTTTTCTGTTTGCAAAAAAAGAAAAAAAAATCTTTTGCCTTGAAATGTACTGTAAATCACAATGCACATGGACGGCTGAGCTAAGAGAAAGAGAGGACTGTGGAGGGGTGTTTCTGCCAGTGTGCATCTGCTTATGTTTTTCTTAGATCAAGACACAGGCCTAAAAATCTTGTGCATTTCCTTCACTTCAGGAAGCACTTTCATAACTTCAAATATAATAATTTCCTTTTTGGAAAGACGCAGAGGATTATCCATGTGTATTTGGCTTTCATTTATCCGTTTTCTTACCCTGAAAGAAAAGGATTGGGGGAAAAAAAAGGAGGGGAGCTCACGGATAGTAAATGGTTGGACCTCTGGCCTCTGATCCTAAATGGGTTTTGATAGGTGTGGTGAATTCAGTTTCTGCTCAGGGATTATGATTTACCGCCTCTCTGGTATAGCTCCAGGAAAGCAGCACTCACATCATCTGCCTATTTTCCTGTTTGTTTTGCCTTTCCTTGATCGCAGCATTACTGAATATAAAATCATGCAGAAAGAATCCCTCCTTCCTTTGAGATGTGGCACTGTACAGAGACAAATTTAATGTAATGCTTGAATACCAATAAGAATGTATGACCTTAATTCAACTTGAATAGAAACAGTCAATGAGCAACATTGGTCTAAAATAACAAACAAACAAATGATGAATTGTAAATGCTTGTTATGTTTTTCTAAAAAAGTATGAATAATTTGCTAATGTATTTGAAATATAGATAGATAGATAGATAGATAGATAGATAGATAGATAGATAGATAGATAGATAGATAGATAGATAGATAG